>DWAJ01000957.1:0-26198 GCA_018238005.1 Eurema mandarina
GATTTTTGTGCAACATTTTAGAGGTAGGAGTGAGGACTTATACTGACTACCGTTAAAAGTTTCAACATATGAATTAAGGTTCGAAACTAGTCAAATCAGTAAATAGGACCAAATAAAATTCTTCTACAAAGTAAGAAAATGTTAGGGTATTGATAGTAAATTAATCAAGCCATTATTTAGTGATTAAAGTCTAGGCGAGTTATCATAGAAACTCTTATAATTTATTTAATAAAAGTCAAAAGAAACTAATAAAAAAAGTTACGTTAGAGTGTACCTATAGATTAATTAGTATGATAGCTGTTTTTCAAATGCTAAAATATGACTTTTTAAAACGTTAATAGTTCTGTCCTATGATTATATGTAACATTCTACTTTATTAACCTTTACTTTTAAACGAGTGTATTTTGATATAAATGTCAAACTTAATTATTAAGGGTTATAGCAATCAGCAAAACTACATTATTATATGACCTGGATGTTTATGTGTTAAAACTATGTCGAGTAGCTAAGGCCAGTGTACCGAGTCAGCATCCGCGCTTTTAAGCGAACGTATAATTTACGCAAAGACATCGATTCCAGTTTCGTATGATCAGCATTCACTGGTATTGCCAACGCATAATTACGGCGATTAAAACCAAAAAGTAGAAGATGAGTTTTTGCAACGATCCGGGCCCCATCGACTGTGACCGATCAAAGCTAAAATAATTTAAGCCCGTCTGTTTTACAGCATTACAATTCGATATGGTTAAACGGCTTTATAAAAATGTAACATAACTGGTTTTATAAGTAAAATTCTTATTAAAGCGAATGCTTGAAACGCAAAAAATAACTGTCAAGAAACATTTATTTGAAGTATGAAATGTGAAGATATGTCAAAAAGCAAGTCATCTTTCGCACATGATAATCACGCGAAGCCTGGTTTAATGTTACTATGTGTGTCATGATCGCCGACCGTACACATACTCGGTAAAAATTACTTTGAAATTAATCTTATATACATAAATTTAGCATGGAAAATATTTAATGGCACATTTAATTATATGACCAACTTTATTAAATACACTGAATTTAATGTCCCTAACATTTTTTTAAATGTTTTTACTCGAAACGTTAACTCCAAATGTCTTGTTTTATAATTTATATAATTAAGTTGTACTAAACATTAAGTTACGTCAAAGATATGGAAAAATCAAACAAAGTTGTAAGTGATATAATTATTTGTATTAAGATGTTTTGTTTTAACTTTAATTCTCAAATAACATTGTCGTATCCAGAGTTCTATTTTTTTTAGACTAAACAAAGAGAAACATACCTATTATTATATTATGAAAGCAACAAGTACCTACAATTTTCGTACTCTTCATTGACTTTATAAATGATGTGTGTAATCTTTTATTAAATATGTAAATCAAGTATATGTTAACTGATGCATTCAGTTCAGATCACGCCATGCATGTATGTGTTTTGTTTCCTTATTATTTAGTTAATTAAAATTTATAAATTACCGCGTAAAATCCGATCCTGTTTTTATCGATATTTTTCAAGTTAATAACATCTATGTGACTTTCTATTTGTTAAATTTAAATTGATTAAACTGAATCACAGTTAGCCCAGTTATAATGATTACTAGCGGAACCTAATGGTTTAGTACTGTCAAATAAATTCTCGGCGTAAAAACCATTCTTGGACTTCAACGAACATTAAAAAAAAAGGATTGGCAAAATTTGTCCAGGCATTGTTGAACACTTAACAACACAATTTTCGATTCATTTTAATATTATAGAAGACTAGCTGACCCGTGCCCACTTCGTTGGGCATATTGTTAATTATCCTTTTCGGTTTTTTATATAGCCTACGACACTCAGCAATAATCTTTCTATTGGTGAAAGAATTTTTAAAATAGCTTCAGTAGATCCCGAGATTACCCCTTACAATTTAACAAACACACAAACTTTACCTCTTTTTAATATTTTGAGTTACTATCATATGTACAATATTGCATAAAATACTTAAAATTCTCGCTGAACTTTTTAGCAAAAATAAAGTTTAAAAACACATTATGTATTATTTATAACATATGCACCAACACAACTATTGAATTTTTCACTATCTCCGGATATAATTATTTAATGTTATAGCGAATTTTTTTTAATACGTTAAGAGAACTGAAAACTGTTTTTGCTATTGTTGTTAAAGATTCAACGTACTTAAATATACAGAAGAACAAAATCTTTATACCATCTTATATATCTTATAGTAGAAAGTTTTATTCTCGATCGCGTAGTGCAACACGTTAAAAACAACGTTACAATACGTTTAATCGGTTTCTTAGTACCATTGACTTGGTAAATGAACCATATCTTGTTGGAAGGTAACAAACAGGGTATCTTGTTTTTTATATGATTGTACCTATATAAAACTGATTTTTTTACTAAAATGTCTTCAAAGTTATATTATACGCGAATAAACAGTCTAAATACGATATTAATAAAAGGATACTTATAATTTGTATAAATTACAATAACCGTCGTCAATCATCATAAAGGTGCGAAATTATTATTAATGCTTATATCTCGTTATGTGATGTAGCTGACTGGCAACTAATTGCTCACGTAGATCAACAACAAACCAGAAAGTTCGGAATATCGTAACTACTAATAAATTATATTAGAAAAGATTTTCCATTAAACATCAAATCTACGTTTCCCAAAGGCTTAGAATTTGTGAACCGAAATTGCGGTATTGTGTTGAATAAATTGTTATTAATGACCCAAACGCTCCCTACTTGCAATAATAATAATGGTCGTCCGCGTTTTGTTTAGGGATAAATTCGGATACATAGTTTAAACCGGGGAAATCTTCCTACCTTGCGGTTTACCCTAATCTTAAGAATATTTGATATGTTTTAGCATCGAACGAATTATTAATGCGCCAAAGAGCTTAACTTTATCGAGTTCCATTTAAGAGCAACGCCTGAATAAATAAATTGTATATAGTTTTTAATCGCAAAGAATAAAACGTTAAGCAATATGAAAGTAATTGAATTCACTACGAACACGGACCTTTTGTTTTCTTTTAATTTATTTGCTTTTAAAAAACGTAATTGTTGTTTTTAAAGAATTAATTAAATGTATAGTATAACCGAAACGGTACATTAAAATTCTCGAGTATAATATTTATAATTTTTGGCATTAATTTAAAAAGAGCTTGTCATATCTAATTTCAATAAACCTGGAGCAATACATTTTTTAAAAACGAGCAAAAACATGACGAAGTTCCCCCCGGATAAACCGTAGGGTGACGTTAAAGCTGTTGAATTTTACGACTCCGCTAAGCCGCCTTATATTCAAACCCTTTCTGAATATTTTGATTTATTTATAGGCGGCAAAGTGTGGGTAAAAGGGTACACAGAAACAATAAACTTCGGATCGGCCGTGACACTTCATGCGATGCACTTTCACAAATGTGTAACTTTACGCACACTACAATTACCTATCTTCTTATTGTTATTTTTTAATTGAAGTAACTTCTTTAATACCTACTCCCTTTTCTTATAATATTATTTTTTCTTCATAATATATTTTTTTGTTATTTTATATAAGTCTTACTAATACTAACATTCTATATTTAGAAAGATCCCCTTGTCTGTTGTTGGAAATATGTAATCTAATATTTATAATGTTTCCCTCAAACTTCGTGACCCATAAAATACTAATAACAAAACGTGGCTGTTCGTTGAGCCATTATTATGAAGTTGAGTGGTAATCCTGCGTCGTATACCTACACCTTTAATTATCGCGGTAGCTATCTTGAAAGTTAGCAGAAGCTCATACAAATTTGCGGGACGGAAGTTTTATATACTAAATTCATTATTACGTAATCTACTCATGTGAAAAGACGCAGGTAGCATTAAGCGTTCGCCGCTTTCGCTTCTAACACTTCATTGTGATGCTAATTTAGGGCAGCTCTATGAATATGGGGGTGGCGTTCCCGACACGCGCACTTTTTTCCTCACCGCGCTAAATTAATTTGAATAATACCACCGATAGGAGAGAAGCGAAGCGAAATGACTTTTATACGAGTTTCCCAAAACTTCGACGCGTAACTCCCCCATACACTCATATTGAAATTTAAAAATAAATAAGTGTGTATTAACGTACTTTATTACAACGCGAGAGGCGAAAAGCGGCTTATATTCAATTATAGATTCGCGTTGGTTTTGCTGTAAAACCCTTAATAAAAAATATATATTTTGATCAGGTACACAAGCATTTACATTAATAGGGCCTGTTTCTTACCCTTGTTAACTTGGCTTAAGGAACAAATCCTATGGGCCTTCATATTTAGGTGGCTATGTATGTATACATAATATGCATGAAGTAAAATGTATACATTTTACTTAATGCATATTATATAACAGAATTAGATAATGAAAGTTTTATGATATATAATAAGTTTAAAAAAGTTGAAGATGGATTTATTAAAGATTGATAAATAAAATAAACTTAGCTTTTATATTCATTTTGGCACACTACACACTTCTCTAAGAACACGTTAATAAGTTCCAAACAAACTTGGCTACCCAGCACAAATATAAAAAATTCAGCAGCGTGAAAAAACTAGATATTTCTTCTAGATGTTCTCATTCGAGCACGGCGGGCTGAAATGGGCTACGAAAAATATGTAATGTGCCATCTGAAGTACAGACAAATCTAATGCTTACATTATGCACTCAAAAGCTGGAATACACGTCGTGTAAGTGTACGTGTTCGTGATAAAATTAGCCTAGGGCATTTTTTAAGCTTACCTTTTCCGCTGCACCATTTGCGATTATTCAGAGGCACTGCGAGTAGCACTTAGAGGAAGCGTAGCCACATTCAGACAAATGTAAGCTCTTTTATTCGCTACTCACATCGTTCTTAAGCCGATTAACGGTGAGCTATTGAAAATATAATGAACCAGAATATTCTATTAGCCTGCTTATTTCTCCATTCTGAAAATCTGTATGTTGTAGAAATTGAATTATTATATATTCTGCAAATGAATTGTAATCAAGTTAATGTATGATAACAGATGAATTGAATTATTAATTTGAGTTATTCATTAATATTTCCATATATTTTATGCTTTTCACAGCATATTAGCTAGGTAATAGTTATTTATAATATTTTGAACTATGATTTAATTTTGTTATAAAATTGTTATGAGGCAACTTTTACGCGAAATCAGATTTTTACTATGGCAATAGTTTATCCAACCAAAAGATGTCTTACTTTCATATTGACAGCTGTCATAAAGCCATTTAATATAAAGTTTATGGACCATCAAATAGGCAATATCAAACATGTCATAGTAGGCATTGTGTAAATGTTTCAGCTATATTGTTTTTTCGTCATAAATACAATTTTGTTTTAAAAGTTTGTGAAGTATAGCTTTTATCTGATACATGTTAACGTTGAATTAATAAAGGATTATAGTTTGTTTTTTTAGAACACTTTATAATATCTAAAACTATTTTACTTCTTACAGCTAATTTTAATAATTTCTGAATTCCTACTTACTACGAACAATTATCGCACATTAACTTAATATTTAATAAAAAAACATGGCTTCATAATTTTTAATATTTTAATTACTCCCCATTGCCTCCACGGACCCTGTGTATAAATTATATTCTGGGGCAATCGCGGCGGCTATTACTTTAATTAATAGTACTTATTACGTTTGGGTTGATTTAATTTGATCCATAAATTACTTCAATTCATAAAGAAAACATCTATAAGAAAAAGGAAACCTAGGACGGTTGAAAATTTATAAAACCTATGTAAGCTTAATGATAACCAATTGAATTTAAATAAGCCTTATATTTATAAAGAACTATCCGCGCCCCGCGGTTCTACCTGCATTTATCTATTATCTATATCCTATCCTCATAAACCTTCCTCTTAAATCACTTTATCTCATAAAAAAAATCGCAAGAAAATCGGTTGCGTACTTTCAAAGATTGAAGCATACATACATAGGGCCGGACAAAAGAAAGCGACTCTGTTTTATACCATGTTATGATGTCCAATGTTACTCTTATATTCATAAATAATTGCTGACAAATTTAAAAACAAAGTGATAAAAATAAGAGTTGAAACACGAAGTACCTAGTAGTAGTTAATCAGTGAAAGTAAGAAACAATTAAACGATTTGAAACATTGACGAACGATTCGGCGGCGAGCCACTAAACGTTGCTGTTTCCGCAGCTGCGACAAATGTTTGCCCATCATGTTTGCCCGCATCCATATCGCTATCTGTTATTTGCCCAACGAATTAAGGTTGTCGCTTTGTTATTCAAATAATAAGGCGTGCGTGTAAGTTTCCCTTTCATTCCCGATTATTCAAATATACGTTTCGATACGTTGTTTTTTCTGTGTTAAAGCATATTCGCGGTAATTCGAATTTTGTTTCTCAAACTCTCAACTAATGTGACGTACTTCACTTTCAAAGTGAGCTTAGGAGATCTAGAGAGACTCTTCAAAATAACAAAAACTGTTGTTATAGTTATAGTATCTACGTTATAAACATATCCATAATGTGCGAAATAACGAAGTAAAATTTCAGTAAAAACCATAAGATCATAGAAGGGTATTTTAAAGCTGTAGCAACCCGCACTCGAGGAGTCGAAAACAGAAGCATGTCACACCTCAAGGGGCGTAACCGTAGAGCCGCAGGGTCGCCATGTCTCAATAATGCCTTGTAAAAGTGGCCTGAGCAAACAACCTCCGCTTATTGCTACTCCGCGCGGGCAAAAACACCACTGAAACAATATTGAACAATCCTTATAAATATCCTACCTATATTGCGCTACGAATACAATTCTGTATATATACTGTTCAGTTTCAAAGAGTACCTTTCCTTAAAAGGCCGGTAACATACTCCAGACAAAGCTATTACTCATAGGCGGCGCTGATCACTCAACATCAGTTGACGCGCCGGCCGGTTTGCCCTCACTTATATAAAAAAAAACTAAGCTATCTCTCAAAGCTGTAGTGTAACACTATTTAACTAGTAACTTTACGCACACTCGAGTCGAGAACGCAAGCATGTCACACTTCAAGCGGGGTTGCCATGTCTTAATAATGCCTTGTAAAAGTGGCCTGCGCTAACGACCTTCGCTTATTGCTACTCCGCGCGGGCAATAACAGCAGTAAAAACAATAGCAGGCATCCTTATGAATGCGCCCGTTTTGTTCCTTGCAAAGCAGATTACGCTAGCTCATGCTATGGAATGTCATATTTATAACACAGGTGTGATTTTATTACGTATGATATGTCTTGATTGTGAGCTTGTTATTATATTTAAGCTTTATTATTTATTTAGAATACTTTCTTTATTATTCATAATTATTTTCTATAAAAATGTAGGTAATAATGGTAAATCAGTATCTCAGAAATTTTGTCTGATTCACAAGCGTTTGTTCGGAATTATTTTCGATTGTTTATTACGTCGCTGCCGCCTATATATAACTGGTATCGTGTTCACCGGAATCGTGCCAGTATTCGTGTTATTCATAAAGGTTTGTCAATCAAATCGATGATTCGGCTGTATTTCACAAATCCGACCCTGATCCCGATTTACCACCGATAGTCCGAGATAACGCTTTCACCAACGTTTAACATTTAAATCAATCATACCCGCGAATTGTAAAAGTCATAAACCTTAACGTGACTCGCTTTAAAAGCTTTTATGTACTTAACGTATGGGTTTTTATTTTTCCGTTGATATTGGTGTCATTTGTTCACAAATGCCAACATTTAGCTAGACAATGATTGTGTTTTTAGATTCAAATCAAGTTTCATTGAAACATTGATATTGAAGCGTGAGGCTCAGTCTTAATAACCGTAATAAACATCAACGGTAACGAGCTATAGGCAGCAATTCGTGCTGATGTTACACTGTTTTTATACACGGATGGTACATGGGAAAGCTTTCTAATTGCCGGAACAATGCTGAGCCGGTTATTTGCCGGCGGCATTGTTTTTGTCTGCCGGTTCATTTTACCCCACCCTCCCCGAGGCAGGAGATTAATGGAATTTGAATACGCATAGCCTTTGTGTTTGGCTTTACGCGTAATTTAAGCGCGCAACGAACGTTCCCGTGAGTCGGCGTTTTGCTCGCCGGTCTTAAAGGATGAAGCAGGTGTACGTATCCCCTTATATCCCCAGCAAAATCACGTATTGCTCGCCTTGTGTGAGATGTGGACGAAATTTTATTCCGCACAGTCACTGTTGATAGCGCTAGGATATTATTTTTCATCTTCACCTTTTCATTCTCGTTGTAAATACTATTTACGGAGTTTTGCCGCGTGTTGCCGACCCTTTCATCATATTGTCTTTCTTTCATACAAAATGTTATAACGACAAAGTATTACGTCAGCAAGCTATGTATAAAAAACATTTTCCATGCATACTATTTGGCTGTTTCGATTGGGCTGTCGAATAAGCGGTGTGTGCTCAAAATACTATCAATCATCCTTCTAGTCTCGGACACACTGAGAAATAAAATAAATTCTTTTATAAGCTACCTATACAGACACAGTATTGATTTTATAGGAAATGACTGATGACCCAGGTAGATAAGCGACTCATCAACGGTAGCAGTAACGTTGAAATAATTGCTGGTTACTTTACATTACCGACACATACTTTTTCTTTAATCTATCATATTATTGATGGACTTTTGTTTACGGTTCTTTATGTATTAGCCTTCACAGATACCTACCGTACAATAACATTTAATTTAAGTACATTTGTTTAATCAACAGTACATACTTTGAAACAAAGAAGTTTTCTTCTGTCTATCCTTTAAAACTACGCTACCCATTTTAATTAGATTTTTCTATTAGATTTAGTGAATCAATAGGTATGATTATTTTATAAAACGGGTAGTTCTATATAATACATAAAACATATTAATAAAAAGTTATTCAAAATATAATAGAATTATATTAATAAGGTTCCGAATCGAAGCTACGCACCGTTAAACGTTTAACCATTACATTTAGTATCCAAAATGACAATTCTTGTTTCATTATATCCTAACGGTTGACTACGTTTCATAAATTGAATCTTGTTCCCGCTGCCCCATAATCTCAATTTTCTTCTACTAATATGAAAAAAGTCGTATTAAAAATCTTGTAAGTACCCAAAAATTGACGTAATATTTATTTAATGATAGATATCAATTATTAATTACACATTCTACCATATAAAATCAATGTGGTTTTAATTTTAATTAAGACGTGCATAATCTACAAAAAAAATGTTTCAGAAACGTTTACAGTTCCATAAGAGTTAAAATAATTTCAAACAAATTATTAAAAAAAGTTAAAACCTTCTTAAAAATTTATTCTCGACACGTTATACATCTAGAGAATACTTCCATAAATCAATGCAATATATCGTTATTTATAAATAAGGGGTCATAACGGCGATAATTGATTTCTATATAAACGACTCTAAAAATTTAATGAAAACGCCGGGACTGCAATAATTATATTTTGACGTAGCGATTACAGTCGCGACGGGTGAGACTGTACTAACAGGCTGGGCGTTTGCTAGCAGATTTGAAATTTGATCAAAGTCCGTAATCGGGGATAAATAAATCTCGCCATTAAAATTAACGGCGACCTCGTCGGTCCTCTATCGACCTCTACAGTAGATTTATAATAGCCTTTCAGAATACCGCCGTGATTATATTACGCTCAGCTTTCATCCAGCTGATATTCCTTTGACGTATTAATACATTGTGCATACAAAGTTTGCGAAGGTGTGTATAGGCTTCGATTCGATTCAATTAAATATATTCATTTACTATTATTAGCCGCGCCGTGAGACACGCTCATTTTCAAGTTCTAGAAACGTCTATATTAATTATATAATCTATCAAATCAAGACATAGTATAAAATAAAGTCGCTATCCGCCGTAGCGTCGCTCTGTCCCAATGTATTCTTATATCTTTAAAACTCTTCTATTTTCTTCAATGCTTTCGTTAAAAAGTTACATACGGAATACATTTGACTTATTTATTACACTTGCCCCAAAACTGCAGCTTTTAGTCCAAACGCATGTGTCCTAAGAGATTAAAACTGCGAATGAAAATTTTAGGAGTTATGGAGGTTAGAACCAGAAAGGGCAGGGAAAACAGATAGCTGTAGATGAGAGCGGCGACCACTGGATCGCCACATTGACAAACGGCTTGGACCATTTCATTAATTGTGGCGCAGTTGCCGGCCGACTCTAAATAATTCATGTACGATGCCTATGCCACCACAGTCGGACTTATAAAAAAATAGTTCATATCATACGTCGTATTTGACTATTCAGATTTCGATGTAGGTTGACGACACGACGGAATTCATTTATTATTAAATATTATGTTAATAAAAAAATAAAGTCTATTGACATAGCAATGCTTATCGACTAAACATATTGTTGTAATAATTGATTTTGCAAACCGAAAGAACCGAAATTATATTTATAGGTCTTGATAAATGTTAGTGTCACGTTCGTTATTAAAATGAAATGGACACACAGCTTTAGTATAACTAGGTGAGGGTAGCATAATTTTCGCGTAATGTCATAATCTGTCGAACGTTAAGGAGGCTAGATGAGGAAAAAGCAGCTGCAAGGGCGCTCGCACCGCTCGTAACTCGAGCCGTTACGCAATTGGGAAACGGCCTAATTGATTCTTCGCCCTTTCGACCAGACGGGGCGTCGCGTTATTGAACACAGGTGCTTCTACTCTCCAATTATTCGCCTCCTCGCGACAAACAGCCTTCCTCCGTATCGAGCCACTCAAAATTCGTTTATCTTTAATTGTACATTGGATATTCCTTTCTTGACGCTAATAGTAATAAAGATCGAACCTGGCGTCCCATAAAGGAAATGACTTAATTTTCACCGAGTCGGCGGTCGTTCGCCACCGAGACTCGTTCGCTATTAAGGTGTGTGTAAATCTCACGAGTCTTCGGTGAAGTAAAATATGGGGAATCTCCAGTCGATTTGTATGCGCCCCGAACTCGCGCTAAGTAATTTATCTAAAAGTATTTTTGACGGCGAACATACGATACGACGGAGAGCACTCCTAATCAAACTTTCCACCTGTCTTGACTCTTTTAATTACATTAAAAGCTTAATTAATATTATAAGAGAAGTAGTGTCTTCGTTACTCATACTCTTACGTCCGTCCTCTGGTCGAAGTTTTGAGATGCCGAGATGAAATGTAGCTTGCAATTAGTGTAATGGGAGTAACCTTCCCGAGTGAAATTAACGCTATTCGTCTATAGCGAATATAAGGGCGCACTCGGCACAATTAAGTTGTGGAGTGGAGAGAAATTGCAACAAGTGCAACGGACCTCAGCGCGTCCACGGTCCATTTAACCCACTCAGTTTGCGGCTGTATCAAAACCTGCGCCAACTTAGCAGGACGTTAGCGAAAACCTATTGAACATATTGCTACAAAATGCACTCCATTACAGTTTACTTTCGAACTTCCTAAGCTTACGCTTTCATTTTTTTTACCTATTAAGTATCGATACTAATGGCTCGATACTGATGGCAAGTTATATATTTTATTGTATTTTCGATACATGTTTCATTCAATGTCGTTTTAAATGTAAGTAATTCGTATATAGTATTTTATGTTTCGCCTCTTGAAATTGTTAAATTTATTTCCCTCCGTTTCCTGATTTTTCCAATATATTTTTAACGACCTGTCGCGTCCCTTATCTATATCAAGTCTTTTTTGGATTTCTTACAATGAAACGACGCACAATTGGTTTTCCCGTCTTTCTCTTACGAGTATTTCTTTGAAAAGACTTCGTTTGAAGATTGTTGTTCCAATACTAATAAAATGTAAGTTTAGGAGATTTTGTATTAAGAATTAATACATTAATACATTTCTGTATGCCGAAAAGCTTTTTACATTAACGAAATATATTTGTAGGTTTATTTACATATCTCGGAAACAAACTCATGACCCGAAAAATGGTATCAAGTGTAATGAAAGCATTTCTGCTTTAACGCAATTACGCCTTTCTCATCACATCGAAAACATTCAAAAATCTAAGTAAACAAGAAGTTATAATTTATATATGAGGTACAATTTAAGTCTGTTAGGTTGTAAATAAATTCTCTCTTAGGTATGTCACTAATTACTTCATATTAAAATTCGTTAACCAATAAATTTCTGAGGCTATATTATAAGTATACACGAATAAAGGAATTAGAATTATACCGGGTAACACCAGGGGCAGAACTATTTTTAATCAAATTTAATTTATTATAAACGGTTATTTTACTTAATAATTTTATAAATAAATTATGTGAATTTTAATTAATATCGTGTTAAAATTTTATAAAAAAAATATTTAAAAATATTTTGAATACTATTGTAATATCTTGTTATAATATTCATCTATTGAGATATATCGATATAGTATCTCTCTTAGGCTTTGAAATATATACTGTATATGAACTTTGAATGTGCCTAGTGAATTCGAATATCTCAATCAGTCCTGAAAGTCAATATCGGTGGTTTACTCTTGTGTAGAATGTAGTGCTGTAAATAGATAAGGTTGCGCGTAGTTGGAAGCAAATACGTTAACATCAAGAAACAATTCAACTTTGTGGGAAAACAAAAAACAGAAGTGAACACAAAAGTTTTCCAGTTACCTATTCAACAGCGTCATTCAGAAGAAATTCGGCGTTCTTTGAACAAGAGACTATGAAAAGAAATCATCGAATAGGTGAGCGCGTAAAACTCGAGAGTAAACATTTGCGTATGTAAACTGGAATTATTCACGAAAAAACTTTTAATGGCGTCCTCGGAGTTCCCGTCAAACATTTATCAACAAAAGAACGAACGTCCCGCAGGCGATAGAACTTGAAATGTATGGAAATTACCCAGTCACAAGCGAGAGAACAATTCACTAACGTAGGCAAATGTTTTTGTCGCGAGCTTGTTTCGTCGGATTTGAGAAAACGGTGCCAACTATAATACCGCCACGAATCCTTTAGCGAGTTAACTTCGTGATCGACGTTCACTTTCGATTTATACATTTTCCAAATTCCATTTATTGTACTCAATATATACAAATAAATAATTGTTTGATACAGCGGGTAAAGAAGCCTTTATCTACAAAGGTGAGACGACCTAATCGGACCGATTAGCTAAGAAGTTAGATAAAATAAATACATTTCGAACGGACACCGTTTCATTTGCATTTCAATCAGAATAATAAAACCGGTGAAAAGGAAAATCCGCTTCGTCGCCTTACTTAAAGCTTCTGAAATATTCCTATAACTTCTGATTCAACAAGAAAAAAGCCTATTTGAATTGGAAAGATCAAAGTGTAAAAATTTATCGTTACAAAAAGCGGGCCAAGAATGGACCAAAAAGCGTCAGGCACTTATTATTTTAACATAGGCGTCTCGTTTCGTCTCGACTCGTCTCTCATTCTATTTGTCTTTTCGATTGTTCCGGTGCATAGACTCCTCCATTACTCGGCACTGAAAGGAAAGTTTTGTATTCAATTTGGTATTATAATTCCTATTTGAAGTCGCCACGCACCAACGCGTCTACAACGACTATGTAAATGGATGCTTCCCGAATCCCCTATCTAAAAAAACTGTTTACATCAATATTTTACGTATACGACTATTCGCCTGTTTTAAGCATGTATCGATTGATTTCTATAAACGAACGGACGCGTAGATGTAGATTTAGAACAGAGAGCATTAATAATACCAGCGAGGAAGGCAATATCTCGAGCGCCGCATTTATTTATTTAACCACTTGTAACTTCCTCGGTTTGTGTAAATATTTCCGTGCGCTTACCTGACGTGAATTTTTATTCATCCGCGTGATACCCTTCGGGAGACAAGGAAACATTTCAGAGTTTCTCTTCAATTTAAAATGGAAACTTATCCCCGGGCTACTATAAAGTCTGCATTTTCCATGGAAATCTACCTAGCTCGGTTCGAATCTAGCCGGTGTCCATACTGAATCCACCTGGATTTAGCGCGTACACGGGCTAAACGCGAGCTCGGTCGAGTCTTGCATCTTACACTGCGACAGATTCTATTTTACGAGTTGTTTTCCGCGACCGTTTCGCAGATACTAAAATAATAAGAGTTTTATGTTGCCACGTATTATGTAGCTTTTATAGCCCCCCTGAGCTGAAGCGCTGTTACACTGGCTTATGAGGGTTCTTTCCAAGAAATAATTAACCCAATGTAATTCGTATTAGTGCCCGCTTCCATTTAACAATGAACGGTGTACTTTTTATATTGTTATAGGTACACGTTTTATGATATTAATACAAAAGTTATTAATGATTTTTTATGAGTGCACAACACGAGCTATTTAAGATTTATACCTTGTGATAAAAATCTACTTAAATTTGCATTAATTATAATAAAATGCTCAAGCGCCTTATACCATCGTAATTTAATAAATAACCCAAGCTATTGAAACAAATTCAGAATAGCATAAAACTGTAACGTAGTATCGTATTTGCGAAGTTCGGCAATATAGCCCTTTACAGAATCAAAAAGACCGAAATCACGATGAAGACTTAAGGCCGGTCCGAACGTCTATATTCAAGCAAGAGACAAGGGACCGATAACAGATTACCCGCAAACACGTTTTAAATTCATTTTCCGACCCGAACGCCGATCGTTCTTCGATAAAATGTGGAGAGGCCGGGAAACCGGGACATATTTACTTTGTCTCCCCCGCGGCACCCACGGCCACTTTCTAAGGTACCATAATGTTTGTACGGGCCTCGTTACCTGTCCGATCAGATTTAGGAATATTAGTTGTTAAATCTATGTATAACCCGCACGTCAGTTAACTCACGATCCGGGAAGGGCCCCGACATTTCTCGTTGCTTTAAATATTTTTTACTGCTTGTCCTGTTGTACTTTATAAAACTTTAAATTGAATTTCCAAAATTAAACAATATTGATTTGAACCTAAGTGTTAACACTTAAGTTTGTTTTAGTTTTGTACCTACTCTACTTTATGAATAAGATGAGAATAAGATGTTTTGTAAAGTACAACGTGTTAATAAGACTGTATTAACAGTACTTTATAAAACATCTTAAAAATAAAACATTTCATTAGTATATAATAATTGCTATCTAAATTTTTAATCTATCAATAACAAGAGTATTTTCTCTTTTTGCCACGATAATAATTTCAAGAAAATACTAGTATTACGTTGCAAATGATACTATTCTTCTATAGTCGACTGGAGAGACAACTAAGTACCTTTTAACAGATAAATATAACGTGCAATTCACTTACAAGAAATAGTCTCATCCATCGTATATTATGTACCCATTTATTCTAATCCGTGGCTGCATCTGTTCCCTCTAATTTACTTCACAATCCCCCCGTGTAATGACATAACTCGACATCCTACAAATACATATATCCACTCGTACCTACCTACCAATCGTAACATGGCTGTTGTTTTAACCGCATATCTCTTACGAACAACTTGTCCACTTACTAACTCCATTTGCGCCAAGGACAATGTTTTGACTCCCAGCTATTTCGAAAACTGTGCCCGGACACTTGACTTAATCCTCTCCCGTGCTTTGGGCCTTTCAAAGTTTGCGTTCATTAGACCATTACATGCGTTTCGATTATGTTATCCTAAAGGTTACTAATAGAATTATATTGCGTGTAACTAAAACAAAGGACTAGTTTTTTTTTTTTTTTATCGACTATAACAAATAAAGCACACGTAATCTATACATATAATAAAAACGTAACGAGTCGCTGTCTGTACATGGAAGATATATGAGAAAAAATATTATAGAAGACCTTTATTAACGCAATAGAACTCAAAACTATGATTTTTGGAATTTTTGTCTGTTTGTCTGTTTGTTTGTACACGCTAATCTCAGAAACGGCTTATCCTATCTAGATGGGGTTTTCAATGATATATTGTGGTAAGCTTAACTTAACCTTTAGTTTTTAATTCATGTCAATCGGTTGATAAATAAAAAAGTTATGGCAATTTAAAGAATCACGTTGAACTTGCTGAACGTTGTTGGCACGGGTTAGGCATTTTCAAAAATGCTACCCAAAGTCACTTTTCTACGCGGGCGAAGTCACGGGCACAGCTAGTAGGTACTATATTCTTCAATAATACAAGTAATACAACATCAATCATCGTGTTGAATTATGTTTTATAATAAATTCATAAATATTCAGAGTGCCGGAAATCGGGTTTATCACGGTCGCAGAATTTCTACGTATACGTTGATGAAAATGATTTAGCAATAATAGCTGGCCCGCACAAGACCCCTGCGTCAATGGAATCTAAACCCATTATGTGTTGCTATATGCTGTTGAAACTAGATTCTCTGACTATACCCTGATCTCTGAATAGCTTTCGACAAATAGGTTTTAGATCATGTGTCTAGCATGCACTAGGTAAAGCAACTAAGCCTAAAGGTACTGAGGCGTAAGTAATAACGTTCAGACATTAAAAGCTATTGGTATAATCACTTCATAGATAAGCATAATATTGATGATATAATTTCTTTCTAATAAGTTGAATATTTAGCAAATTAAGCAATACTAATAGCAATTTATTATATTCTATTCACAATAAGTAGGTAAATTGGCGATAAGGTAAAATATTTTTCTGGTAATATACGCAAATAGAATACAAATAACAAAATCATTTCTATATTATTATAACCGATTTATATTTTAGTAAAAGTAACAAGGAGAAAATATGAGACGTTTCTATATCGGCTTAAACATTTTTATGCGAAGTGAGATATATTTAGGTATATACTTGATATAAAATGATTTTTTATCCGCTACGTGTTTTTAGGTCGTTGTTCTCATTATGTTCAAAAGAAAAAATAAAAACGATTCCAAAATCCAATTGCCACAATAAGTCTTATATACAAAAAGATGTAAAATTCATAAATGTTATATTTAATATTTTTTTCAATAACATGAGAGGAATTTCTACAAACCCTAAGGGTGTAAAGTAAAGAAAAAAATTTAATTAAGTATAAATATTGAAATGGCTATTCAAATTAAGTGACATCTACGTGCAGAGGTACAGAAATGGGGCCAAAAAGTATTTAAATCTCAGCCGTTTTTTATTTATCTTAGCAAAGCGCCCGCGGCGGTTAAATATCTGAGGCTAGCCGACGCGGTCCTAGAGACAGAAATGTAAACATAACATTCCCTTTGAAGAAACAACGTTTTGATATTTTAGCTGCCTATAATTTTTTATTCGACAAACACAAAAATACTGTGTTTTGATTTGACGAACGTATATATAGAAAAAATACGCAATATTTTATTGCTAACTTAAGTTGAAAAATTGTATTTCATATTTGAACTATATCGTAAGTCCTTCTCGATGTAACTATTTTTAACGTTTTGTTCTAAGCTTTCTTTGAATAGCAAATAGGTATATATTTTACTAAGAGAATACGGATGTGAAATATATTTTTCAGCGAACATCGTCGTATAACACGCATTGAAGGATACCTTTGCATCAAAGACTCCGTTGGCTTAAGCTTTATGCTACAATTCTTTGAAATAACAAAACTGTAGGGAATACCATGTACCAATATTTCAAAGAATTCTGTATTCTTGACTGCGTAGCTGTGATCTATCAAAATTTATATAATAATGTTTGTCATTTATATAATAAAAATGAATAACCGAATATTTCCTATTACAATTTAGCTTTCATATTTTGTATATATAAGATATTATAATATATCCAACGCAATATTTTCGAATTTGAACACACGTGTGTTCAACGAAGAAATATTTAACAAATTAATCATAATTAACTTCCAATGTTTAACCACTATTGATTGGTTTCGAAATTGCATTGGGTTACTGCACGATCAGTTACACGATATAAAAGCCAGCTTTGAGTGTGATATCAGATGGTTCACATCGATACAGACACTGAAGAGGCTGGTTTGAAATAACAAATGAAATCGCGGCCTGTATCGTACGCGTCATAACATTCGCGAGGCAAAAAGAAAATATGAAAAGGCAGAATATTGCCGACAAAATTACGATCGCTTTGGATTCCATACGGGCCATTGAGGGGTGAATTGTTACCTTTCTACATTGATATAAATTTGTTTTCTTCCCTCAGCCAAGCTGTATTGATTATATTCAGGAAGACATGTTTATAGCTTATTATAGTTTTTAATGCGTACTTAAATTTATTAATTTTAGAAATGGGGAATATTTAAAGAGCATATTTGTAGTACGAATAATTAGTTAAGGTTTCATCATTAAATATATGCATAAATATTACAAATCCATAAGAGTTAAATATAACTGTAAAATATACTAAATTATAAAGCTAAAATTTAAAAAATCATAAACGAAAACTACACACACAGTAAAGCGGTAACGCAACATTGCTTTTACTATAAAAATGTCTACGAGTATGAAAACCACCCTAAAAATAAATACTGTGTGACGAAACAAATGTTCCGTTGAAGTTTGATAGTTTCTCATTAGTCGGTCGTGCCACTGTCGCAAAATTCACTGAGCCGATTTCCTCCATGAGTTGCTAACAAATAAGCAGGGACTGTGCTATCAACATTTTAGCTCGTATACGAAAATTAAACGCTACGATATTTAGACCGTTTATAACGTTAACATTTAGTTTTTATCAAATATTAAAAGTTACTTTTAAAGATGGGAATAACGATGGAAAAATTCGCAATGATAGAAATTAAAAAAAATCTTTTAAATATCTACTTTATATTCACCAATTCAATGCTTACCTAACAACGATTCTACCTAAGGTGAAAAAGTAACAAAAATCTTTCCGAATATTATATTTAAACAATTGTACATTACGAAAAAGCAGACAGTATAGCTGGAGCTATTTAAAATGAAATGAGAACCATAAAACACTAGCGATGCGCTTGCCCATTCCGCGATATTTATTCAAATCGTCTCGCATGCAAATTAATGTCGCCTTTACGCTGCCCTTTGTTTCAGTCGCAGCGTCTGTTTATTTTTATTGCTGAACTTTCCCAAGGCTAGATTAGTTTTGCAAAATGCGGACGATATCCTCAACCTCCACTGCGCACTATTTTTTATATGCATCTTAAAACTTGCAAATGAACAAGGCGTATCCCGTCTTACATTTAATTAAGCACAAATAAATGTGAGCTAGCTGTATCGAAGCTGCTGTTGGGTCAGTGTAGTTCAGTTTTCGCCAGCCAAAGTTAAATGGTAGATGAGTTGCGCTCGAGTAATGGTTACTGGTTACGTCTGACATCTCTATTCATTACTAAAGTAACTCGCTCTTACAACTTTGTTCATGCAAACTTGCTGCACTTACTTTCCCTATAAAGTAGACTTGTGACAGCGAGTAATGTCTCCTTATATTGTTCTGGGGCTAAGAGGTTTGCCTTCCAGTTGTCATGAGAATTGTAACTTTTGTTCAGTCCCTAGTAAACTTAGTATAACAGGCTTAAATATTTATCTGTAGCGAATAAATATGTACAAATTTAACATATTACTTTTATTGCAGCTTACAAGCTTGTTTAAAATGACAAAAAAAATTCTTAATATAATCTTGAAACTTAGCAATTCATAATATGTAGGTTAATAAGTAGACTAGCCCCAAGTAAACGACCTAAAGAGGGTCAAAACTTTTTAAAAGTTAGTACGAAAATCATCCGCTGCGGGTGAGTACTTGACAAATGTCCGTTATAAGCGCAGAACAAATTGATGTAATTAATTACGGGCAAAGCTGGCAGCGTTGAGCCAACAAATATTATCAAGATCGTTAATTTCGACATCTTACTCAGGAGTTGGTGGGATGATATTAGGCGTTAGAGACGAATGTGCGGCGCTCGCAGTGACGGGCACGTTGCGAGCTTAATGTGTTCGATCTTGTTTGATTGCTCTCCAGCGCTGGACTCAAATTACCCTCAATAGTTTCAATGAAACTCGTATATCATACCAAAATTCGACTAAACGGTGCCTCTATTCGTTCCGTAGATACGAGTCGACCGCGCGAACTGAAATAGGGGATAAATAAATCACGTTGTAAAGTGATATTTTTCGATGGTGATGCCTATTAAAAAAAGTATTTCTACAGGTTACACCAATAAGTCAACACGCATATAATACCTTAACCATTTGCTACGAAACATTATTTATGTAATAAATACATTTCAATCCAACTGCCTCACTTGCTCATAAACATGAATATAAAACTGCGAGTGTAACACATGACTCTTAATGAAAAGTATATTATCACACATAAAAACATTTTACACCCGTTTTCAACGTTGGTTATTAAATTAAATCATAATTTACACACGTCGCGTTAAATCAGACTGCAAAGCCGTGAATAGCTATAAAAATTTATAAGACTTCTGACTTTCCTCGATACAACATTTTCGTATTTTGCCTAAGATAATATTAGTTTGGATTGAATCATGGAATCAATAACGCGTCGTGAATAGTTTTTGGCTTTTCTATGATACATATAATATATAAAAATGTCTTTTTTGTGAACTATCTTGTGATAGAAATATCAATATCATGAATACTAAGTTGCCAATAAAATCTACTTAAAAGTTAAAAACATAACTTATACATTGCTCAATTTAGAAAGCTGATAGTTTCTCTACTATCGTAGTTTTATAGTGTTTACAAAATTATTTCATTGCCCAAGTACTGAAAACTAGATTGGATAATCTTATTCTGTTGAACTTTCAAGGAATCATTTCCAAAGTATTTACTTAAATGTGGTCTCCAGATTGCGAGGGAGAATGCGATGAAAATTATACCTTAAATAATATTGACTCAAGCAATTTGTAAAATAGGCGTCCCTTACAGAAATAACAATAGAACCTTGTCGTTTCGCCCATCTCCGAGATTTTTGGGCTACATTTTAATATCACTAATACATTATACGTATCGATTCACAACAATGGCCCGGCTATTCACTTTGACTATTTCTTTAGTATACTATCTGCTAAGAAATAAAAGTATTATTATAAGTCGTGCCTATTTATTTTTCATGACCTATTTTTATATCAAACCTTTTCTCCATATTCAAATAACAATCTTAATAAAATACACATTACCTATTGACACATACATGACAAGTTATGAAACTTTTATTAAATAACTGGATACGTATTTTTCTTAGCCATGTGTAAATGTAAGCTGTACCTTTCTCAAACATGCCATTAGCCAACAAAATTTTCATCCAATTGCGTCTTTGTTGTGAAAAATGTTATTTAATTTTAAGCAATTATTACACTCGCTCTACGAAATTACTCTAAGGAATAGAACCCTGTGTCAGTTTAATTTCTAAAAATCGTACCTTTTCGCAAGAAAAGCTTTATATTGTATAATGGGATCCCCGTTGTTACCGTAATCATTTTATTCTATAAGGATAATATTACGCCGCAATAATAAATATATTTATGTCTATTGACATCTGACTATAACATTGAAGATGTTTTTATTGATAAACCAAATATCCTATATACATTTTTATTTCTATTTCTTCATATTAGTGACTTTTATACTGAAACTGTTACGATGATGGCTTTATGAAAGATTATTTATAATTTGACGAGCTGTGTCTCATGGATTCGCATTAGCAAATTACGATCTCGCGTTTTCTAAACTTTTCGACCTTATATTATATTTTCGATACATATGAATAATGACGTTCTTGGTGAAAGAAATTTCAGGCTTGGTCTTGGCTTGGCTTAGATCCCAGAGAAGACCCCAAAGATAAAATAACGATAGAAAAAAACTCAAACCCACAAAGTAATCACTTTTTAAAACTATTAGGTATAAGTTACAAAATAGCTTATCGATAACTTCGAGTATCTATAATTGCTTATTTTACCTGGCTGACATGGTCTGTCATGCGTATAAATCATAATGATCTAAGTAAGTAATCTCTAAGTTTCCACCTTATTTAAACATTAAAGTATCTTTAATATAAAACGCAAAATCGTCGCCCTATCGCATTTCACTTCTACGTGGGTGTTATAATATAATATTTACCTAAGAACAAACAAAGGAAACTAAAGCAAACAAAAAACAATTTCAAGAATCGTAAATGACTGCGTCAAGCCTGCCAGATCAATCTCAATTTAAGATGGGGAAATGACAGAGTCGCGCAGTTAAACACACCGGTGTCAGGTATAAATCACGCGACGTAATAAGGCAAACGTACAAATAACGCATCTGCTTGAGGTCTGCGTAACCATTACTTAAATTATAACTACACTTATATTACACTCTTGTATTGCCAGTAATAAAAAAATCTATGACTAAATAAACACTCTTTCTAATTTACTATTTATAAGTTAACACATTTATAAGTCGTCTTGCCAATAGTGAAGATTAATGGCATAAAAGAAAAGTCACAAGAATTAAAGTAAAATTACGCATCCAAAATTACTGCATTCAGGTTCAATGAAGGTTCCATGCCAACTTAGACATTATCCTGTCGACATGTTGTCGATCGTTGATAGTAAGAAAAAAATTTAAAACGAATGACCACGACCACAAAACTGCGTGAAAATCTGAATACTCCTAGTTCATTTTTTAAAACTGCTTATTAGCCCAACTAGAGTTATTATTACAACACAATAGAAGGTAAAGAAAGACTAGAATTATATCCAACTTGTTAAAGGATATTATTTTCACTGAATTTTCGGCAGCTAATCGGTATGCAGTGGTATGCGGCGCCTGCCTACCTGGCATCCGTCACTTGAGACACTTAATAAAGACCCACATGTTGTTCGTAACGTTCTTTCTCGTAGGTAAAAGTGAAAATTGACACATTTGTTTTATATATTGAATTTTTTGTTTGTATTAGGTACTCAATAGAATGTTCTGTAGAAGAATTTTATATGTATATTGATATTATTGTTATTATAGTTTGTAAGGTAGTAGGGAAATTTTTCGATTATAAAAAATAATATAATCGAACGATTTTCAGTATGCTTTTATAATAAAAAGTCACACTAAACTTCTGTTAAATTTGTTATTTAGTAATCCAAAATTAAGGAAGCGGGACAGTGTTCATCATAATATTTACAAGCTATAATTATTATAATTAAATTAAAGTAAAATTAGCACCCATCTATTTTGGTAAATACACTTATATAAAATATCGAATGTATCATATAGCTTGTAAAGTAACAATAACTCTTTAGATATCTAGACAAAACAAAATGAACTTATTTGATTCAATTATAGTATATTTATAAGATTTTTTTGTTGTTACAGAGAGGCTCGGACGAGCTCCTTTCGCAGAGTGGCGTCACCGTCATGGCGCCCGCCGCTCCTCATCACGCAGATAATAATAACCAAGATTCTGCGGCGAAAAAAGTTAGTACAATATGTCTCTTATATCATCAAAACACTAATTTCCATTTGAAAGAAACAGCTTTAGTTGAATCGCGAAATCGTAAGACATAGTTTTTGTTTTTTATAATTTTGGGTATATAGTAAATAAGCATCTCTTTTAAATGGAAGAAGCTGGCCCCCAAAATTCAGTTTTTTAGCTGTAAAGGCTAATTTGTTACAAAAATAACTCTTAATAAAGATATTTTATTTTAGCTTATTTTACTTAATACTGTGTAATAACATTTAGAAATTACTATTTTATCTACCTTAGTCTAATAAATAATTTAGAACGTTATAAATATTCCAGCCTATTATTCTAAGAGGAGACCTCTAGAGGATTTAAAAGGCCATATTATATTCATCCTTTTCTACGGATTTAAGAAAATAAATAACTTTCTATAATGTATTGAATTCAAATTAAAATTAAAACATTTTGTTGAGCAAATCGTAAAGATCGTTTGGGATACGAGCGATCCTTTGAGATATTTGCCTTTATATTACGAACATTTACTCAGTATTTAGGTGACTCGGGTGAGTCCCGTTCAAGTCAATATTTTTTCAAGCTATATTGCTGATTATATTATAAATTTTCAGTAAGAGAAAAATGACTAATAATATTTTCGTATTGAAAACGTCTCCTGCGAAATAATACAAACATGAATTCATTGTTGAGTCCCCAAAATAAAAAGTTACAATTCACGTTTAGTTTTTATAGAGATCCAATAAAAACACACGTGTCTGTACACAAATTTCACGCAAAAGTTTGGATAGTTAAAAGAATGGGGAAACGTTGTGTATTTAAACAGAATTGTACCTAAACAAAAAGCGTATGCAACTGTAATGTAAAAATAAACATTGTAGCAGTTTGGGTTTTTCAATTCGGGACTGGTTCATTGTATTTTTGCATAGAGGTGCGCAGGGCACGAAAATATACATTGTTTGGTGGTACAATAAATGTAGCATTTTTATTTACTGTGGCTTGTTAACGTAAAATATTTCTAAGAAATAAATTTTCTATAATAACTTTATTCATACGCTATTTTCATAGTGTTTTAAGGTGAGCATAAATGAAAGCGCTTATCCACGAACTTAGTGGATATTTTTAAACGCAAAATGCAATATTAGTTTTGCCGACCATTTACTCACTTGTTAGGAAGGTTCTGGAAAAACCTCGCCTCAGTAATCTTAATTACATTGTGATCTCGTTACAGCTCGGCCCTAATTCATAATTAAATAGGGACGTGTCCCCGTGTCTCTTATTTATTTGCTATTTTATGGTTTCATGATTGCTTTTACTTTTTTACTGAGAGAATTTAAAGAGTGCTTTTTACGACACCCCTTTTTCTGTACTGAATATTCATTTAAAATCCATCAGCGAAATGGCTACTCGCTTTATAAATACGTTTCATTGTTTTATATTCGGCTAAATTATGGAGTACTCAATGAAATGGGGCTGAAGAAAACATACTAATAAACCTTCGTCCTCTTTGACCCAGTCATTAATGTCCGAATAAAGTAATTAATTATGTTCTTCGTTTTTTCCTCATTTTCGTGACGTTGGCCCACAAAAACAAGAGCGGGACGCACTGCAGATCAATCAAATCTTGAATAGTGCTTAACAGAAACCGTCTGTCTGTTTGTACATCACTTCTATAGGTTGCTTAAATGTTTATAATAACTTTCGATTTTTGTTAAACTAAATAAAATCTTTGAAAAAAATTGCTGCTGAATTACTATCATTGCTGTAGTAGATCTTTCCGTGTTGTATATGAACTTGGTTTGTTTTTAATAACATCCATTTGATAACTGTAGGCCTTGGACTGCCAATTAAAAGTTACCCTTGTTCAGAATTCGATAAATCTGAAACGAAGGCTTAACCACTATAGTTTTGAGTATTTGTACGATTAGAAAAAAACACAGATATAGGGCTACAGAGATAAGATATAATTATTATAATGTTTATGTTACTATAACGATACCAAAGCATATTTTTAATTGGCCAGACAGTTTTCTGCCTACTATAAATACTTACATTATATTTTCAAAACTATTTTACAATTGAGTCACTATATCAAGTGCTGGCGTGAAAGCGACCAAGTGTAAAATAGTATTTCATTAGACATCGGAGCAATCATCGGGAAAATTTACCGATTCCGGGAATCCGCTGAAGAAAATGTCATACGATATCTCTTTTTTCCCAGCAACCAAGCCAAGATTTAATATTTATGGATGAAGTGAGACGGAGCGTATGATTTAAAGTGCTTGATGTGAAAATAGTTCGCAGATTTTCTGACCCAACGAAAACAGTGTCCTTTACTTTTTACGTGCCACTTGTTTTCCTTAGCGAGTGAGAAAATACTAAAATGTACCCTCAAGGTGGATGAACGTGCTTCGCGATTTATTCCTCCCTTTGCGAGGACTTTGGAACAAATATTTTTTATTTGTTTATTTACGGAGATTTGCTTCTTTTGATGTCGATTGTTACCTGTATTCGCATTGTGGAAATGTGAAATTATTATCCTCATATATTTTCTCCAAATTGAAGACCTGAGTTAAATATTTATCTCATTTATACATCCTTCAGTAACGACTACATCTAATACTTTTGTCTTCAGTATTTTCTTGAAAAAAAAAATCAATATGCTTTATCTAATAATAGCAGAATTGCTACACGTGTTATTTCAGAAGAAACACTTAATTCCCAAGTGAAAAATGTAAAAAG
>DWAJ01000958.1:0-26185 GCA_018238005.1 Eurema mandarina
ATATGTCATTTGTCGAATTCTGATTAGTGGTTTAGAAGTTACGAGGGAACAGATGAACATACATACATACATACATAGCCTGTCAAAATCATAACCCTCCTTTGGCTTTGCCGTAGTCGGGTAAAAATATTCTAGCACGTAGGTAGGTACATTCGCGCAAACAAAAAAGCTTGGTCGCAGGTCATTATTTATACGGGTATTTCTTAGAAACGTTGGACGATGTAATTGGTACATAATATTTCATCATTCGCCACCTAAAGCTAAGTAGTTTAATATGAACGAAATTTAATTGTTTTTTGTTATTCTTTTATATGTTATTTTTTTGCTTAAGGTAAAGCTATTTTTAATTGTTGTCGATTCTTTAAAATAAATTATCAGTCTATGCGTATTTTTTTTTAAATTGTTATTTTTCATTTAAATTAGGTTTATATGTGTGACTATAGCAGTAATTAATATTACGTGTATAGGTATGATTGTAGTGGATTAATATTATTTGTTTTCTTTATTTTGTTACTTGACCGGTTTGGATTTCTTTTTAATTTGTGTGAAGTTGATTATTTCCGGTTTACAGACTATTGGTATATCTTCGAGTGTCATTTATCTGAAATAAATAAATATTTCAGGACATTTATACACAACGCCATCAGTCCCACGCTAAGCAGACATATACATACTTTTGTTATGTAAATATGTATATACATACAATACATAGCAACGCCCAGACCCCAGAAAAATAGAAATGTAAATTACAAATAAATTTTTGCGGTATGGGGATCGATCCCACGACCCGCGCAGAAAGCAGTTGTGCTACCACTGCGCCAATCAGTCGTCAAAACTAAATTTAACTATACCTTTCAAGATTGAGTTGATACAGTATGTAGCAATCGTGTTTCTTCATCCACTTATTTTACATCGATTCGAACTCCATGAAACTGGTGTCAAGCAGATCTCAAAACAATGTATTCAGCGATGAATGACAGCAGGGGTTACGGAGTAACACGACGCGGCCGTTATGTGCATAATCAGTCGTCACTCGTTGGAGATTAGTTTGTCTGTTCGTTAGCTTAGGGAGATATTTGAAGAAAGAAAGTAGAAAGAGACGGAGAAATAAATATTCATTACAGAGTGAAACGAGACACAACACAATTCATAAAGAGTTAAATAATGAAATGAGGAAGGGAAAAGAAGACCCAATGTTACTTTGAAGGTTTTATTATAGCTTGAAGGTTACTCTATAAATATGAAAGCAAGGCATTGATTAATTATCAGCCATTAAGAAAAGAAAGCCATATACAAAACATACGACTAATTAGACTTCCCTGTAGTCCAATAGCATTACAAAAAACAATTCGAAAGAAAAAATATTTTTCTTACTATGTTTCTCACAGTGGGCTTACTACATGATATTAATTATTTTTTTTTATTCTATCCCCGTCGCCTTTGCATTCTTATCAAGCCTATAAAACTTCATCCTAGTCACATAACGAATGTTCCATAACCAAAGTCTTTAAAGGTAGCCTATGAAAATTTGTACAAGAAAAAGGTTCACACACCAAGCGAAACCACAAAACGTCCCAAGTATCGGATAATTCGGAAAAACAAGCACAACATATGCAAAAGTATTCAAGTAACCGTTGGTGACTTTTCGAGAACTCATCAATATTTGATCGCATTTGGCTTGTAGATGCCCTAAGCTCATTCTTATTCCTGTTTGTCAAATCGCTCGTAAATGATTTCTACTTTTGCCTTTTAAATAAAAAGTTCAGACAAGCGATAGGTTTTCTTTTAAATTTGAATTGTTGTGTAACCTTCTTTTTATAAGTTTTTATTATAAGCTATGCGTTATTGTTAAAAAACCTTGAGTGCCATTGTTTGTGGGTTATAATTAATTGGTCAGTTCTATACCCTACTAATTAAAATTAGGTATAAATATAAATTACTTATATTTAAAAAAAATCTGACAATTTCGATAAACTGAGAACAACTTCTATTGAACTTCCAATGCTATTAAAAATGTGCTTATAAGATTGATTTTTGCTTCTAGCTTAGCCACACCCATTTTGACTTGTAAAGCAAAAAATACGATATTTAAATAGGACCTACTATCGAAAACAGTAGAGAGTGTTGGCAATGACCCTCCGTTTACATAATCAAACACTTTCACAATGGTTTCAGAAAGCTTCTTAGATTCTAGCTTTAAAGGGGATTTACTTATTATGACATAATAGAGAGACGAATATAAAAGGTTAGTCAAATTTGTATGAGTTATAGCCCATCCAAAAATTTTCGATTCGTATTTCGTTTAATATCTATCGGTTATAAATGACTATTGCCGGAATACTGAAACGCAACTTAAATTTTAGTACAACTTAAACCGGTTTGACAGTTCGCCATACAATTCTGTCAAAATTACGAGTCTTGAGGCGTGCTTTATTTAATTTGCGTATGAGTATTTGGCCGTATGACATTCACAAATGATTTCGGCTTTTTAGCTATCAATAAATTAATTTAAATAATATAATATTATAAAAGAATGTACCTAAAGCTGTATGACAGATGTTTACATTAAAACATGAGACTCATTTATAACAATTCTATACTCTTTCTCTGAGGATTAGCTGCAAATAAACAAATTATATTACACTAGATAAGTATGTATGTATAAAGTATTTACCCACAAAGGTAGGTACAGAATTCTTAATTATGTATCCGATCGTGTCTCAAATAACACAGGATGTGACGCAACTTTTTGTCAACACCATACATCTGCTTGTGTTTTAAATTCAAATGAAAACATTAAAAAATCGTGTAAATAGCTGACAGGGGACGTTATGATAATCGCCAGGGCACGTGTCTCAGTCACAATGGACCAATTTGCATGTTTTCCTTAATCTTGTTATTACGATACGCCAATAAATTGTTAATATGTAACGTAAGATCGTATCTGACAGATGTAGCTTGTTTTTTTTTCGAACATTTGATTTTAGAATATTGGAACGGAATCAAATGGAATACGACTCAAATTAATTGATTTTGACATTTAAAAGGCATCTGTCAAAATTATAATAGGTATATTGGACATCAAATGATTTTAAATTTTAAATACGGATTCAGTGTTTGACCGTAAACTATTTTAGGTACCTATTTCGTATTAACTTTTTCAAAATTAAACTGGGAAGATCTCATATGATCTTTTCACTTTAATATTTAGATATTATATACCTGGATAATAAAATTAGAGCAAATCTTATTGTGGTTAGTACCGTCTGCAGATAAGTCAAATTTCTCGAATTTCTTATTAACATTACTATTTTTATTTCCTGTTATAACGTTAAGTATTTCTTATATTGGCTTTTAATCGTGTAGTTATAAAGAAACTTATATTTACTGCTACCACAGAAAGTCTCTGTTAGTAACAATAGCTTTTAACCCACGCCGCTGTATCGCAATATAAAAGCTATGTAAAAAATCTTATTCGAATTGAATCGCGGTCGCTAACAGAATTTCGAGTATTGTTCCCCGATCTCGTAAATCAAACGAACAAGAATAGTGTGGATAATCAAAGGGTTTTTTATGATTTACTGCTGCGACATTACAGGTGCTAACTTCTATGATTAACAGAGAATGAGGTTTGCCGTCTTTGTCTTACTTATTGAATTATGCAATGCTAGACAGAGATGCAAATAGCTGATCACAATAATCAAAATGAGATCTAATAGGAAGACTTGCTTTTATGGAGGAGTATTAAGAACGAATGGGATCTTCCTTCTTTTTCTTGCTTGTTTGATTGTGTGATGTTGGAGAGGGATGCAAATAGCTGAACGTGTCAAAATTGCCAGATAGTCCGACCGATTAACACGTATTCTGCAGATTTATGAATTGAACAAGTGTGAGAATGTTTATCGTGCGTGACAAATTTCGAGAAGACACTATTTTATAAGAACCTTTATTAAAGTCTTTGTTAGTTAGCGAAAACCTTGGAATGCGGCGAGAATTAAGATATGACTTCAATGTTTAGTTCTTAAAGGAAATATCTTTTATAGGTTTATAGAACTTTTGTTTCTTTTTAACCGACTTCAAAAAAGAAGTTTTGTCAATTCGACCGTATATGCTTTTTTACGTTTAAATAGTTAAGGTCACATGATTAAAAAATAATATATTCATAGGTAGAATTGATAAAAAATACTCAACATAATGTGTCAAACTAAGTAACTTTATGTGTATCAAGTATGTCCTTTTTTAAAGTCGCTGCGCAACGATAAAGTGTGCTTCTAATTGATCGAAAATCTTTTAATCATTTAGTATCTTCTTAGTGCTTAAGTATATGTGGATATTGATAAGTAAAAAAATAAAAAAAAATATTGGCAAAATTGCCAGTTTCCCATTATTCAACCACAGACAACATAGGTACGTTTTGCATATTCAATTTATGAACTTGACAAAATAAATAATATAGCATCGTTATGCAATCTCAGAGGGTAGAGGTTCTGACGTTGAGGGCCCTCACTCGCGCGTCGCCGCGTTTTAATTACACCCGATATGCCATTCTGACGTGACAGATGTCATTAGTGACAGATACAGATACATAATTAGGCGGTTAATTACTTATATCTGTGGTAATAGTAAAAGTTTATAAGTGTTACAATTGATGATATTTTCCGTATTGGATAGGTCGTTGAAAGGTAAAGAATATTATGCGTTTTTCTATTTAGCAGCTTGTTGAATAATATAAGTATTTGTTAAGAAAATATTAGGTCATGACTACTTTATCACAGTTTCCATAATTAATATAAATATTAGCTTTATGCAGTTCTTTAATTGACAAATTTCATTGAATGATACATGTTTGTTGAAGTAGTATTTTTTAACTGCAATTATTTTCACATGTGCATGTGCTGCAATAAGCCTTTGGTGTACAAAAAATTAAATATTCAAAGTAACAGTTACCTATTAGCTATACTTACTAATTATTGAGTCAATAATTAAAATGATATGCAAATATTATTTAATATTAGCATATATTGCAAGCTCTTCGCCATTTTGTATTCACGATTGACGCGTCCGTGTTATTGCTAGAATACTTTTACTCAAATTTATTCAGTAGATAAAAGATTTAACATATTAATAAGCGTACATGATTGTGCAACTGTTAACAATTTTTTAAAACTTTAAATCATTAACGATCTACTAAAATATATTTCTAAACGAACAAACAATACAAACTACCAACATTCAAATTAATTATGCAGTGACAGCGGGGTGAAAAATTGGCGCGCATTTAATCAAATTCGAATTAGGAACGTCAATGTCAGTTGGCTCGCGCCCAGCGTCTACGGGCTAATGAATGCGAGATAGTTTAATTTAGCGGCTACTGGCCGTGTCGTGGCGACAGATTAACAAATCGATGGCTTATTTATGTAAGTATTGTGTAGAATGTATATATAAATAAATCAACATATAAATAAAATAAAAAACACTTTATTGACACACACAAAGAAGTACACATACAAGGAATAGAATAGCCAATTGGCGGCCTTATTGCGAAGAGATATCTTCCAGGCAATCGGTAGTAGGCGATAAGAAAAAAATATTTTAAAATAGATAATTCATAGCTAATAATATAGTAAAGTGTTTAAATAGAAGAAAATATAAACGCGACAGATAAACATTCATATCATAATACAAACATGAGTTTTTGAACTGAATATTGTATTGTATGTGTGTTTTTTATTACACATTTATATAAGCAATTTTGTTTGGATCAAAAATTACAATATTTCATAGATATCATAAACTGCGAATACATATAATATATGAATTAATCATTTTTTTTTTTGAATAAATTAAAGATCCCATTATCGTTTCCGTCACATAATAATTAACCACATATAATATAATTAATTATAAACTACAAATAAAGATATCTGCTACATTTATATGTATATCAAGTTTTAAAAGATATGCGTATGAAATGCATGTTTAATAGACTGGAGCAATGTGTTAAGTGGTTCCCGTCTATTGGGCACGCTTGAGCAAAAATAGTCTGGCAACACACGATTGACGCATCCGTGAGTGTTGCCACTTGCCAGACGATTTCTGCTCAAGCGTGCATACGGACGTGTCAATCGTAGTATCAACAAAAACCTGGCAACACCGTAATTGTATGCTAATTATTATCTTAACATATTATAACTGAATTTTAATTAATATGTTATTTAATATCACTTCGTTTTATTAAATTTAAAATACATACATACAGGACTATGCATGTCTGATAACGATAGCATGAAAAAGTTATAGTAAAGAAGTGTCATTTCTATTAATAATTTTAAGAAGGAATTTCCTCCCCAAACTTACTACTACATAGAATAAAACAATATAGCTTTTCGCAGTACTTTCGCAGTCGCTTAGATCTTTAAAACTACGCAACGAATTTTAATGCTGTTCTATAGTAAGAGTCAAGAAAAAGATTTAAGCCAAATCGATTCAGTAGATTTTGCGTAAATAGCAACAAATAGATAGGTCTTCAGAAAATTTCGAGTTTATAATATGTACTAGCTGTTGCCCGCGACTCCGTCCGCGTTGATTTTCATATAAACTTTGACCCTACCCCCTTATAACTCTTTTTTCTAGTTAAAAAGTAGCCTATGTTTCATCACAGGCTCTAGACTATCTGCGTACTAAAATTCATTACAATCGTTTCAGCGGTTTGGCCGTGAAAGCGTAAATTTATAAAAAGTTTCAACCCCCCTTTCCCCCCCTTATAACCTTTTTTTCCAGTTAAAAACAAGACTATGTCCTTTCCCAAGCTCTAGACCATCTGTGTACCAAATATCGTTCTAATCGGTTCTGTAGTTTTAGCGTGATTACAGGACAGACAGACAGACAGAGTTACTTTCGCATTTATAATATTAAGTATGGATGTAAAGTAGGATTGATAGTCTTGTTACTAACTAATTACCAATAACTGTATAAGCATACACTCGCGGTATTCAAATCAGCTTACCTTGTACGGGCGACTTTTTCAGCGTCTACATAAAATGGTCAAGCATTTGAGTAAGACGTGTATTACCTGAAGATATTGCACAAAAACCACACCAACTAGAATATCAACTGTTACATTTTTTCTTCGATCGAATTACTGAGAAACAGCTGTGCATTTCTTGGTAATGTTGCCTAATGATATTAACATAATGTACTCACAGGAAAGGTAAGGTATATAGTGTTCTTATTTCTTTATTTACTCGATTGAAAGATGCTAGTTATAAAGGTCGAAATACTTCTTATATAAATGTTGAATTGTAGTCATATTTAGGTATTGTTTTCAAACAAAATCCTTCTCTGTAGGAACTGCTTTCCGAACCGGTGGTGTGATTGTTGTATAATACCATGAGGATTCAAAAGTGTTACTATAATATGTAGCCTAGATGAATGAAGTTAATATATTCTAAGGGAATTTGTTACCCTTTCACGCAAAAATCGGTCAATAGATTTGATGGATAGTTTAGATATCTATAAAGTCAAAGTCAAAAGTATCTTTATTCAATTAGGCTACAGAAAGTAACACTTTTGAATCGTCATGGTATTACAAAACATTTACCACCGTTTCGGAAAGCAATTTCTACAGAGAAGAACCGGCTAAAAACGCTGATAGTCGATCTTTTTAAAATAAGAACATACAATTGTAAATATAAACAAAAACTCGACTATTCGACTATTTATACAATATACATGAAAAAGGTCACCGTCCCACGAGCGTATATAGATTACTAGCCGTTGCTCGCGACTTCGTTCCCGTCGATTAGGTACTTTTTCCATTATTTCTTCGCTCCTATTAGTCGCAGTTTGATGTTATGTAGCCTAAAGCCTTCCTTGATAAATTGTCTATTCAATAAAAAAATAATTTATCAATTCGAACCAGTAGTTCCTGAGATTAGCGCGTTCAAACAAACAAACAAACTCTTCAGCTTTATATATTAAGTATATATATGTCTAGGAATTATGTCTATAGATTTCACAAAATACAATTTACAAAACAACTGCAAAGTAGGTACGAAAGTTCTAACTCAATTATATTTGTAATGGTAATTCGTGTCTAAGTGTCGTCGCTGACGCTTTGATATGCAAAACATTTCCCGTTCTGTGAATCACGTCATACGTGGGGTGAGAAAAAACACTTGTCTCTTTAATTAGGGCGTTTTAGTTAGATCTATCTAAGCAAAGTCTAACTAGAGTTTAGACTCCAGTCTAAGGTTTTGTCAGTGGGGTGTAAGATTACCACAATCGACAATAGACTACTTTCGATACAGTTTTTGGGTGACTTCGAAAGAATAAATGTTATTTTGTTTTTGTTTGAACAGCAATACGAAGAACTGAATTTTAATTAGATTTATTTATTTATTTATTTTATTTATTTTAGGAACGCCAACATGGCGTACATTCGTTCAACAATTACCATAAAAATATATATTTATATAAAGGAATAGAATGCAGCCACACTTATAGGCGTCCACGACATGCACACTAAAAAAAAACAAAAAAAAAAAACTAGCTAGATTCTTTATTAGAGTAGTTCAAGTTTCTTTCGGTAAGCGGTATTAAATTTTTCAATAGCTACTGAACGTGACGCCGCGTCGTATAATAGGAATTAGGATGGTGGAACACCGTTCTGTTGTAGCTGGTTTGAGTTCGACTTAGACATTTCAGGTACATATGTATGGGTCAGCATATTTTGTCTTTATCTTGTTAAAATTCTGTACTGTAAAAAGTATGATATTAGATATAATTATATTTATCGCCTTTTAGAAGCTTGAACTTTTAACCTTTCTATGGTGATAAAAGAAACCATTGTTCTTCACTACTTATCTACCTATCAACTTTCGCATAATAGTACTAGTGAGTATATCTTTTATACATTGTATTTATATACATTACTCTCCTTTATCCCTATCAATTTAAATTAAAAGCCAGCATCACAAGTTAATAAGGTGTTGAGGCATTAAGCTTTACGACTGTTACAATCAAACTAACCTTTTTTATTAGTTACTCGCGATATTGCAAACCCAAAACCTTTACCCAAACGAACATGACCACCGCTTTCAATACACGCAATCACAAGAATATCACAGGCCACCGTGATATAAAAACATTTGACGTATTTGTACCAGGCATCGCGACCCGTGAAAGATTTTAATGAAGCCCCACGAGATACACCCAGTTTTTGTCGCGACGACATTTTTTATTCATAAATAACCTTCGTCACATTCTCTTAAGATATATGTATCATTTAAATATGGTTTGATCCAGTTTTAAAGGCTACGTTAATTAATATTTTTAATTTATATGTATGTATATAGTATTGTTACTTCTGTATGGAGATACCTTTTATATTTAAGTAGGGAAACACTTCGCTTGCTTCACAAATTTTAATTCGTTTAGTTGTTATTAAATGAAAAATGTGTCTTTTGTCTACTTTATGTTTTATATGCAAAGTATAAAGAATAATTTTGATTTTAATGAACACTATGTATCATTCTTTCTATAAAAAAACATGTCAGATTCAGTTGCCGAATTTTAAAGATTTGAGCATACATACAGAGAATGATATAGATACAGAGAAAACGACCTCGTTCTATACCATGCAGTGATGTGTTACCAGCTACGTATTTAATATCGAAACAAACATATTAAATAGTTAAAGCGTGTGAAACCACGGCGCAAAGCTAGCTATAGGTCTGTACAACAAAGGCGTTAAGACAATTCTAACCCTACGTTCCCCTAACTAACTGTCAATCAGGCAACGCGTGTCGATATATTAATGAATTATTTGTCAATACGACAGTAGAACAATTGCCCAATACCCCATAGTAGTGCAAACAAACAAACAAACAAAAAGTATTGTATGATATTTAACGATCGTTTGCGGTTTAATTGATGGGAACGAAATGGGTTGGAGTTTTGCAAAAAAAATTGCTTAGAATTATTTTGTTTACGTTTTGTATGCGATTTAAATAAAACCTTTTTTGTATTTTTTACTTTATGATTGTTATGTACATAGCTTATGAACGAAAAGATACATATATAATGTATCTTTTTGTTTGTTATTAATTGAGTTTAATAAATCCTTACTACCTTCATATTTTTATAAGGTTCATTTTAATATGGTTAAAGGTTAAATATAAGCAATTAAATTCAACCTTTTACCCCAATGTCATAAGTATCATATTGGAATAATACTCAGGGTGTTATATAAAAATTTCCGTCTTTCCGGGTACATATTTATTTAAGATAATGATATTTATATCAAAAGTCAATGAATTTTGTAGAACTATGAAATGTGTATCATATCATATTAAAAAGTAACCCTAACGAAATTAAAAAAAAAAACGAAATTTCATTCATTCTCAAAATTCACAAAACATTATGATTCGATTAAAAATTCCCATTTCGAGTGATTTCGACTTTCGAGTGACGTCACAATGCATTTGTATGAAGATTAATGACATTTACGTGATATAACAAGGTCGTTAAAATAAGAGGACGGAGGGGTCCGAGTGATATTCTGAAGAGGTGTCAGCGTTTGTTGTCTGAAGGACGGGATTTAAATACACCCCAACCTCCCCTGGGTAATGGTGTTTTATGTACAAATATTTGAATGTTTCTCTTCGATGTTTCAGGTGGGGGTTTGAAGATATTGCGTTTTATTTTGCAGTTTATACTGTTGTTACTTGATCTTATGGTCTTGATTTTTTGTATTTTAGGGTTATTTGAATATATTTTTTGACATTTCAATGTGTTTTTAATCATATTTGTAAATAAAAATATATATCTTAATCAATCTTATATCAATATTATCAATATTAATGTGAATGAAAATTTTTCGTAACTAAAAAAAGTCTTAGGAAGATTTTTATTGAAGAGCTTATAATAGAAAAAAAAATGAGATAAGTTTAGAAATTATCTTGAACATATGTCTAGGACAATTGTCTAAATAGGTATATAACTAATATTAGTTAAACGTATTTTCCTAATTAACCGACTTAAAGATATTATCTACACCATACTTAATTTACTTCTAATAACATTTAAAAAATCTTTAAATAAAATTCGCAAGTATTTTCAATGTTTCTTTATAGCAAACGAGCAAGCGAGCCACTTAATGGAAAGTGGTCTTTGCCGCCCATCAACACTCGCGAAGCTTGACGACAGCTTTGCAGTGGGTTGCCAGCTATTTAGAAAGATGTCGTTTTAGAATATAAATATGACTTAGATAAAATATTAATAACGACTGTAATATTTGTTAGACTTTATTACATAACTTGTCAAAGTTAGTACTTAGTAGTCAATATACTTATAAAGAAAATAATACCAGTTTAAAGGGGTTTCGTATAAACTTCCGGAGTGTAAGCTGTTTGTTTGTTTGTATACTTGATACCCTCGGACTCGCTTGAACAAATCGGTATACAATTTGCCCCCTTATTTGTCGACTAAAGGGCAAACGTCATTGTACAATATTATTTGAACTTTAAAATTAAAATAGAGTCATAGTGGTTTTGTGTGAAATTACCTATTCGATGTGTAATTATTTTTGTGTATTTTTAAGAATAAAAAAACTAATATCAAGAATAATAAGTATTAATAAATATGTTTGAAGTTTTTTTTAATTCCTCAATTAATGGAAAGGAGTGGTTTTGGTAACATTATATACCTACCTACTAAAATATTGTGTTTTTTTAGGTATAAAATAGTGTGTTTTTTTAGGTATGTGTTTATGGAAGTAGTGATGTGTATCGTGGTGGGAAAACGGTTTGCGTGAGATAATTGTTTTGTCGTGCGCTAAAGGACCACCCAGGAACATTCTCAGTCTGACGCTATTTCTCAGTACTTTCTTATGGAATATTTTACTAGCTTTTATTTAACTTCAATTTTATATTATGCTCATTATATTTATGCTCAATGCGTTAGCGATGCAAATTGACTAAAGTAGCCTACTGTTATTGTACAAAGAATTGTTTAAGTGATTGTTTTGAATGAGTACACTATCGAATTGGGTATACTGTAATGGTAGTGTATGTGTTGTTGTAAATAAATAAATAAATAATATATGTATGTATTTTTACAAACCCTACAAGATCGATTGAGCTAAAACTTGGTGTGTCATCGTAACTTCGGTAATAATACAAAAATATGGTATCGTGGAGCGGATCTGACGAAGATTCCAAAGATGACCATATTACATCTAACAAAAATGTAATAAAAGCTTCTTTTTAAAATATTTTAATACTTATTATACTACTTGTGGCTAGTCTTGGCTGCACTTACGCCGGAATACTGAAACGCTATTCAAATTTGAGTACAACTCAAACCGGTCCGATTTGACAGTTCGCCATACAATTCTGTCAAAATTACTAGATTTAAGGCGTGCTTAAATTAGATTTGCGTATGAGTATTTGGACGTTAGAAACGGTTAGATAAGAAAGTAAAGAGGTTAGACAATAAGTGTACCTATATATGCCTGCTGATTAATATTCACAGATATGTATGAATGATTATTTATTATAAAATTATTTGGGGATAAATTGTTTGTTAGTATATCTTTAAACCTTTTTTAAGTAGTACATGCATGAGTGAGGTTATCATTAATATTAGGCAATTATATACGCTCTTGTATGTGTGTACCTGAATTACGATGAGCAAGCGAATCCGAAGGCCACGACTAGTTACTGTATATAGCTTTGGAGTAAAAACTTATTGTTTCGATATAAAAAGTATAGGTAGCTAATGTATTGAAATTAAAGTAATTTGTATTCAGTAATTTCAGGGGTGTAACTTTGAGATAATTACGCACTCGATCGATCGGTCACAATTAAAACTGAACTATTAAGTAGTAAATTGCATTGAACGTTTTTTTAAAAATAGAACAACATTGAAGAAGGCGCGGAGAATTGGCGCGAAACGCCCCCGCGGCACCGACCAATCAGAACACAGAACGGCTGCCATTGGCCGAGAGTTGCCTCCGAAACACTTGGAAAAAGCGCGTGAAAAACAATGGCACTCGCGTCGCTGGCACTCGAGTTCACTTACCGACCAGCTTACACTGACCCGTCATACTCCATATAACACTACTAAAAAACTTTCAACCCTAACAAGCATGGTAGCTCAAGTCATATTGGTTCGTTAGTTTCTTCTTAGTGTGCGAATATAGTCACGGTGAGTTGAATATCAACCAGTGTATAGAGAGCTGTGGACGAGCCTCTCGGTCCTCGAATTCTGTGTGATTAAACCTTGAATTGGGAGGTGGGGGAGGTCGGGGTAAGCTGGACGATGTGCACACATACGGGGTCAAGTGTGAAGTGGTGTTATGGCGGTGTCATCGAAAGTGGAACTGTCAAGTATCAGACTGTATGAACGTATTAATTAAGACTTTGTTATTATAATCTGTGCTATTTGTTTTGATAATATTGTTTGTTTTGATATCTTACGTCAATTATATTGCATTTTGGTTTTTGCTATACAGCAGAGGTTGTGTATTGGTGTTTGTTTAAGTAAGTTATAAAATTACTTTTGTTCATACCAATATGTTAATTAAGTGTGTATCAAGTTTGTAGTTTTGTTAAAAGAATTGGATGAATTTAGTTAGTATTCACACATTTCAACAAACAAAGAATTTAAAAAAGATAACATTGTTACTTTAACTAACGTTTTAAAACAGTTTATTATTACTCTTTAAATGTTTTAATATAAATAATTTTAATATGCATTTTTGTTTAAGTGATTGCATCTGTTAAATCGCTATTGTATGGCTGGTGGTTCTAGTTTTCAATGAAAGTTGCAAGTTGCAACTACCACTTTTCTCCATAATTCCTTTTACACGGTTTTAAAACCAACAAACTCCTTGAACTTTACTTTCCCAAGCTGAATGGATGAATGGATTCTTCTCTTCTTAGTCGGAGTGGTTGCACTGACGTGGTACATGGATAGGTGGTATTTGGGTCGTGAGCTTTGAGGAGGGTAGTTTTCCCGACGATTTGCTTCCATCTCGTTCGGTTACCAGTCGAGTCGAGTCCTCGGAAGCATACCGAGTGCACTGCACTAATGTTGACTCAGTCGCCGTTTTGATAGTGTCAGTCCAGCGGGTTGGTGATCGACCGCGTGCTCTCTTGCATTCTACCTGGCCCGGCCCTGGCCCCTGGATGAATGGATTATCACTACTAAATTTAATTATAACCTTACGCTTATGCTGTTCTAACAAAAGAGTTGCTTTAGTATTCAATGTACTAAGTAGAGATATCTCAACTGGAATATATGAACGGCTATAGACAATATAAAAGTTTTAGTTACATAATATCGACAGTGGATGCGCTGAAGACGTCTGACATAAATACGTCGAGTGACGAGCCGAGAATCGGTAATGAGACGCGCTTCTGAACGGTTCTCAAACATATATACTTTTAATAAAAAAATACATTTTTCTTCAAGTGAACTTTAAGAAGTGAAGTATTTTTTGTATAATAAAAACAAAAGTTTTTGATCGCTGAAGCAAACACAGGTTCACAATTTTATTTCTATAGCTAGCTCGGTTATGTATAAAATGTCAGAATTCCTAAGAACATTACAATTGACTAAGCTTCAACCATACTGCCCACACATTGTTCTATTCTATTAAATTATTCTTGGGAAAATGGCAGTCCACACTTCGTTTAAAAAATCAGAACCATGGTGAACAAAAATATCTCTTTACAAATTCGTTTTTGTAGCAACTAACTAGTGGTAAGAATCATGTTACCATAAGTTAGTTGCAACAAAAAGAGGAATATTTGGCAAAGTTCTCTAGATTGAAATAAACTTATAATAGGTTTAATGCTGCATATGAATTTATAGTAATAGCAACGCCTAACAGCGCTGTCTATTAAAGGTCACGCCTCTAAGCATCTGGATACTACTTTTCTTACTTTCTCTTTAGAGAAATTTATAATTTTATAAAACTGATTTTAAAGCTATTTGAACAAATAAACTGAAAATAAATAATAAGAACAAAACAGGATTACGCAGACAACGCCGCAGAATACAGCTAGTGAGATATGATTCACTAAATAGTTTAAGAAACGGTGTTCGAGTTCGTCACACGTAGCCGCATTGTTCGAGCGACGGCCGGCCATTGTTACACAAACACATTTGTTCGATGCTTTATTCCTTGAAGATATAATAAATATAATAAAAACGAATCTAAACTTAAGTACCTATAGACTTTTTAACGTATAAATATTTGATATAACATGACTTGCACACTGAAATTTACATACATTTATTTCAAAACACTATTACAGGTGTATCTCCTAGTGCATTTGTTCACCAAATAACTTGTGGCGAACGCTACTAATGCGCCGAGTTCTGAATCGCGCTTATGATATTTGTTCGAGACTAAGTATATATACAACTTCTCGACATCGAACCAATGGGGCCTGACGGCCGGCCAGTCAGTCAGTTCGACTGGTCAAGGATCTTCCCTTTGGTTCAGAGTAAGGTTACATCCACCTTCCTTCCTACAAATTAAACTAATAAAAATAAAGTAATTAAACGAAAAAATAACCAAACGCAGCGAGCGACTCATTAAACTCCCAGGCGCCGAATCGCATTCAAGACTACATATCCGGAGATTAAACTGGCAAAAACGGTTGAAAAACTTCGAAATTCGAGCCTTATCATTTAAGGACACGACAGAATAGTATCAATGCGCTGACGAAATAAATGAAACGTTTAAGACGGTAAAACAGTCATTGTTGTTTTTGCGAGCGAAGAATATAAATGCGGGCGCGGTGGAATGCGCCGCCGGCCCCGGTCTCCCCTCGCGCTTTTTGTTTTAACTTTGTTAAGTCTTTGTTTTCCTACTATTTTTCGTTTTAAGTTTCTAGCAGTCTTTCGGGGTGAAAGGTTTAAGGTATTAACTTGTAAATGTTTATTGGACCTAGCCAGTAATTGTATATATTTTTTTATTGTATAAGGATTTTGGTACATGATCAAATGTTGATATCAATACTACATTGTTAAATTGCTGAAACTCTTGTTATTTATTCAGATGTAATAATTAAATTGATTAGAATTATTTTTTAATTTAATATATTTTGGACAACACTAAACTAAACACATTAGATTTATGGTAGTAGTATTTTTTACATTAAAATAAATCGCATATCGCCATGGTTGCTTAGAAGATATCGTTATCTAATGATAATTAGAATTTCGCTAATATGTTTCTGTAAATTAAGTAATTTTTATTATTATTTATCTATACAGGTACTTAGTTAAGACAATATCTTTAAATCAGTTCGAATTAAATTGGAAGAGTATTCAATTGTAAGATGGGTTACAACATTCTAAGATTGAACTTTAAAGAAATCGTTTACACCTTAAATTATTCCCGGGTATTTGATATTACGCTAAAGTTCCAAGTACAAAACGCGGGTGGGATCTTCAATGTCTAATTTTTTCACCGGTCATTCGTTACTACAATATAGTGTTATAAAAAAATCCCATAAATCTAGGACGCAAAAGCCTGCTAACGAAAGCTCACACATGGCTCGCGCACAATGAAAGCTTCGCAAAAACTTCCATACCACGCATCGACAGAATTTCGCATCGTAGCCTGTCCGTCCGAATGTCAGTCGCATACAAATGTAACGAAATATATTGTGAGCTAGGGCTGTCGACGGTGTGTTTTTAACGAGACTATAGCATCAGTATAGGGTTAAAGTAAAAATCACGGTTAAGGTTAATTCATTAACAGCATTGGAAAGAGACAAATAGATCAAAAGATAAATGTAAAAGAATGAGTAAATTAAACTCTTTGGATAATATACGAGTAGGTTAGTATACAATATTTAGACAGTAAAGTATTTTTAGTCAGTTTTAATAGGTCCGTACTAGCCCAGACTCCTCTCGATAAGTGCGCGTGGCAGCCCTATAGCGAGCTCGGTTCATAAAAACTGAGGCATTCCGCGATAGCATCTTGCATTGAAACTTTCTACTTTCGGCCATCGCTTTTTACTATTAACGTTATTTATTGCTGTTTTAAACATATTCGCAAGTTTCTTGTTGTCACAATGCTCGCTCAATTCTTCGATTTAACCAAATTTTTTGGATCAGTTTAGATTCCTACGCATCGTTTCGCAAATTTCGTATGCCCTAAATAGTGTGGAAATCACTTTTTCGTGACAACAACATTTGTAAGGAAATTTTATCGTTTTACTTAAGTTATAAAATTAACGAATACCTGTTATGTAATGAATCTTGCATTTGATTAATACGAAAAAAAATATTTTTACCAATTTTTAACCGACTTCAAAAAAGGAGGAGTTTCTCAACTCAACCGTAGATATATTAAATGCTATTTTTCAAGTATTATAAAACTAGAATTATTTGAAAGCCTAAGACCCCTTAATATACTGATATAACAACATAACTATATTTATACACCAGGATTTTGTTCGCCATTGGACTAGATGTTGCCCGCAACTTTGTTCGTGTCTCTCTCGTTTGTTTGAACGCGCTAATGTCAGCAACTACTGGGTCGAATTGAAGAATTATTTTTGTGTTAGATAGTCCATTTACCGAGAAAGGCTTCATTCTATATAACATCACGCTGCTACCAATAGGAGCAGAGAATTAGTGGAAAATGTCGAAAAACGGGGTTAATTATTATTCTCGGTCTATTCTATATTATATTTATTTATTTTATTTTATTCGATTCCGTTGCATGCAAAGTTTTAAGTAACCTAAACAATATGTATGAAGGAATTATTCCTCGTTTTAATGATCTAAAAACAAGTCCGCGATAGGTTACATTATCTATTTTTATAAGAATTACTTTTTTTAAGATTAAAAAAATCCTTCGAATTTGGTAATTAAACTAAAAATAACCCATACAAAGCAATACTTAAAAATATATTCTTTTAAAAACTTCTTAATATTCTTAGAAATTGACACGAACGAAGTCGCAGGCAACAGCTAGTACATATATAAATTAAAGTACATAAAACGTCTTTCACCGCGTGCTTGAAGCGCGTCTTGCATTCAGGGCACGTGCAAAAAACGCGTGGCGCCATTCCCCATGACTTCGTCGGCTAACGGTTAGTGTACATCTTCAAATATGTCGTACAATCAGTTGACTAAAACTTGATGAACTCATACAATGTTAGAGAACGTGAATGAACATTCGTTCTTTTTACTACTATACTATGTATTTATCGCTACTTAAACATGTTAATAATAGAATATTGTTTAAATAATTGTCTTGACAAAAGGACAAAAAAAATTGGTAGCGTCATTGATTGACTGCTACAACTTTGGGTATTGGTAATCAGTGCATTTAGTGTCGATAAAATATTATAGTTACAAAATGTAAAGTTGGACTTAATTAACTTCCCTAAAATAAGGCTGACGACAAATTAGAAGGCGGTACCAACCCAGTCTATTAGCTAATACAATGTTTAAAATTTAGATACTTATCATTCTGCGTTGTCAGTAAAATGTCAACATACATACGAAAGAAAGAAAGATAATCTACATGGTTATATTCTTTTGACTTTACCGCAGTTTAAATATCCGTGCTACCAAAGCGCCAAGCACTCAAGAGATGGTATGATACCGCCAATTGCTTGACTTTAAAACAGAATGAGCTGATATTGTTATTGTTTAAGAAGTACTTCGGTAATATCGAAGCTTCTGAGGCAAAAATTCAATTTGTTTATGAGAAAATATTAATCTTCTATCCCCGAAACTTTTATGCCCTATTTTCTTATAATCTAATGCGCCGAGTTCTGAATTTCGATTAGAATACTGATCGAAAATTAGTATAATTATCTACACTTCTACACTAATATTATAAAGGGGAATGATTTGTATTTTTGTATGTTACGCATAAACTCAAAAAGTAATGGACCAATTTAAATACTTCTTTTTTCATTAGAAAACTACATTACTACTGAGTAACATATAGGCTATATTTAGTACTATGTCTACCCGTGCGAGGTTCCTAGTATACAATATAGGAAGATTTTTTTAGACGACCGCTTAGCGCAGTAGTAGCACAACTGCTTTCTGCGCGAAGTATCGTGGGTTCGATTCCCACACCGGAAAAATATATTTGTACATTAGTATTTTTCTGGGGTCTAGGTGTTAGTATGTATTGTATGTATGTATTTAGAAAAGCAATTATTTTATTAGTAATTTATTCCGTTATCTAGTTGCCATAACACAAGCTTCTGCTTAGCTTGGAACGAGATGGCGCTGTGTATAAATGTCCTGAAAATATTTATTATTATTATATTATTTATTATTTTCCTCGCAAAACACCCCAATCTAGTACTTCTAGCAATCTACGTGACGACTTAGATCTTCAATATTAGTATTACTTAGAGATTATGTTCGAAGTCTTCACACAGCGTGTCCAGTAGCAATTCTGTCACGATGCAATAAGTATTCAGCGGTGTCGCGTAGTGCGAAGCTCATCAATCAATTGCCGTGGGACTGTGGGAGCGGCCCACGTGCGCCGCGCCGTGTACCGCGAATGTACGTGATTCAAGTTTTTTTTAGCTTGAAGAAATTCAAGCTAGGTTTAGCTATTGAAACACTTCATATCTGCCCTTTACCCTACACAGTACACATACGTGTTAAAATTAAATTGGAGCGTCTTTAGGTAATTTAAAATGGTTAATACTCATCATTTAGACATACATAGATTTCAATAGACATACAAAAGTTTGTGAGTGTATATGAATGCTCGTATAATTTGGATTTGGCTGGTAATATATAGGCAAGCTTAAAGAGTTAACACATAGACTATACTTTATCCTGATGTTGCCACAGGAACTGGAACTATATTAGAATTGTAAATATGATATTTTCCCCCTTTTTGGTAAAAAGTGTGGGACCCGTGCGAGTTTCTTACGCCGGCTCTTCTCGCCGGGTTAGTTCCCGAACCCGTGGTAGGCACCATGTAGACTTTCTGAAGGTATTTATTTCAAATTTACTCAGGAATAAAACATTTTCATTTCATTTCATTTCACTAGTTAGTAAAGTTTTTTACACCTATAATTTACACAATTTTAATACAAGACTTCAAATAAATTAAATGTAAACAGAAAACCTAAAAAGAATTCTTCTGACAATAACAGTTTAGTTGAGTTTTTTAATTATATCACATGCTCGTCTCACCAACTTCTCTCCTAAAGACCCAGACCTCCGAGCGAATCGAACAGTTAGACTTATTATAATTTATAAGTAAGTAGCAATAACTCTGCAATAGCAAATAATGCACATACTTAGACCACATGAATATTATATGACTTATTTACATATTACCCAGACTGAACCAAAACGGTCACATATCAGAAGGATGGTGATCTAACTTGTATGGAATTAATTTATTTTCCGTATTGACTAGACTGTGCTAGGTAACTAAAGAGCTATTTATATGATGACTTTTTTTTACTTACGATTTAATTAAACTTTTTTCAATAATGAATTTGTTTGTTGGTTGGTTCAACCAGCCTAAAACCTTATTCCGTCTTTTTAAGTTCTTAAATACACAAAATGTGATATCTTTCCAAAGGTTAGAAAAGAGAACCTATAGGAAATAATTTTATATAATTAATATAAAAAGTTAACATTTATTTCATAGCTCTATTAATTTAAGTGTCACTTAACAGTGATTGAACCTCAAAATCATAATACTTAATTGTTATTAAAGAAGGTACATTATCCAGCACACAAATCGACGTGCTGTTATTTAATTACAAAGACATTTTTTGGTTTTGTTGTGTAGTTTTCGTAATTTTATTTATTTGGATAAGACACAACATAGCGTCAAACAATTTTGGCAATTTATACATAGCTTACTTTAAAAAAAACTATTTTAAATTATTTAAGCTTCAACTGCCAACACCGTTTATAAAAATCGTTTTAACACCCCAATTAATTTCAACTCAACCTCGTTAAACAAAATTTGAACGGACACATCCATAAGGTGTCGATAGCATCTGAAATTCGCACATTTGTCACTAAAAACTCCGAAATAACACAGTCTCATAGATATGTATCTCCGAATCTCGACTCCCGTTTTTTCCCTAACGATTTACAGAGCTCCCTGACAGTCCATCAACGTCCAACCGAAATACGTCGAAATACGCGTTATTTACCGCTCGATTTGACAGGTTAAATATTACACTGGCCGGCCAGGCGCGAAACAATGGCGGTATAAATACAATGAGTGTACTAAAATACGTCGCGACATTCCTGTCACGAAGTTTACCTTTTTCGACTATTTTGTCGTGTAGGAGCCGATCGCTCCTGACCTCTCCTTATTAATAACGTGCTTTGCATCTTGTATTCTGGACGATTATTCTGTGACGACTACATCCCACGCGTCAGCTTATATGGAGCGTTTTCAGTATGGCTTTGTACTGCAATGGGTAGGCGTTAAACTTCCGACAAATATTACTATTAAAGAACCATATGCAAAGTAAGCTGTTGTTAGATTTTTTAAGCTTTAACTCATATTTATTATTTTACAAATAGGACAGTGTAAGATTTTTACATGAAGCCTGTTCCTGGTTCAGCCCTTTAGAAGTTATTCCCAAAAGTATTTTACGCATGTTTCACTGATAAACATTATTTGTAAAGGGTTTAAAAATTATGTTAGAAAAGTTATTTAATTTGTCTGATTGTCTTTAAAGCGTCTTCAATACAAAACCGCCTTAAATACCGTTTATTCCATTAGCAACACAGTTACAATTACTACCAAGTTAATCAAGCTATAGCAATCCAGATAAGACCCTGATTTATTCAGCCCTGGTGAGAATCGTCAAGTCGTGATCTGTCGAACGACCTCGCAACGCGTCTTGCACTAATTGGTCATCGCCATTCCTCACACCCTGCCTTAACCATGACATAGCCTTAATTCACTGGTCACTTTACTTTACATACATTACAATGCTAATCAACCGTCTTAGAACTTGGTAGCTTGGAAGGCTGACCGAGCATTGTTCGAACAGACTGGTTCAAAAAGATTTTCCTAAGTCAATAAGATTAATGTCAGAGAACGTTGAGGTGTTACTTCTTGTTCATATAAAGCGTCTACGAAAATAGAACCTCGCAAACAAATCACACTTTACATGAACAAAAAATTATAAATATACATTTAATTGTATTTAATTTGTTTGTGAGGTTATTAAATACTGTGTCAAAATGCGCTGCGTAGTTTTAAAGATCTATACATAGCGAGAGAGCTATGTTTAATACTATGTATTGATGAATATAATTATCATATACAAAAGGAGTTTAAAATCTCTTGATCGTTGCAAAGAAAAGCGTTCCATCAAACAAATTCTTGAGATTTGTACATTGAGATGACGATTATGATCGGCAAATGTACCAGGAGAAATATAAAGCAATTAAAATTATTTTTGACAATATTTGTTCTCTCTCAGGATGTTTATCTTTTTCTTGTGTAGAAAGTGTTTCATCTAAGTTTTTGTTATGCACATTAGTTATGTTTTTTATACTAAAAGCGCCACAAGAGTTCTTTTCTAAAAAAACTGCTTTCCGAAACAGTGGTACCTACACAATTGTTATGTAATACTATGACGACTCAAAAGTGTTATAAATAGCCTAGTTGAATAAAGACATATTACTCGTATCGCTATGGTATACAAGCTTATGGTTTCCGTATCAAACAAAAGTGTATAGCAAGCTTTACTAACAATAGTTACCATTCAATTTGTTATGTATGCGTAGTGATTAAGCCGTGATCAGATGCTAATACAGTTAGCAGAACCAGCTTGTCAGTTTGTAGGTCTCGGAGCTAGGAAAGAATAACAATATTATTAAGCCTATTATTTAAGACTTATGATTTAAGTCTTAGGAGTTGAAACTTATTCGAAAACCAAGAAGGGCTTACAAATATTTTTCTTAATGTTTCTTTTGAAGTATATGTAAGACAGATACCGTAAGTTTTAGGATCTAGAGTAGAGTTTAAGAAACTTTTATATTTAAATAAAATGAAAAAAAAAATGCATTTATTTAAAAAGGTACAAAATTTGCATTTGCACAGCTTCCACAGAAGGTTTCCCTGTGTTGTGGAAGACTGGCTCCTGGAATTTATTTGGGTATTTTTTTATGTAATAGTGAGAAAATAGTGACCACCTCTACCCACGATCAGTTGCAAAAGTAAGCATGCATGCATAGCTAACTGTCCTTTGTTTAAAAAGAAAAGTAAGGAGTTTCTAACATGTTTCCTTGTAGTTTAGTTGACTTAAGATATTTGTATTGACGTAATTTACGGTGTAATGGTTTTAGAGATTGCGAAAGTTTCATTAAACCAATAGGCGAATAATATTATTAAGAAGTTAGGTATAGAAAGTTAATCGTAATTTTTTTATTCAAAATATACAATTATTCTTTTAAGCAGTATAATTAAAATCAAGTTACAAGAAAAGTATATATACTGATTTTACATTACTAAGATTGTTAGCACTGAGAACTTTGAACGGTGTTCCCTATTTTTTAAAAATGACTTATGTTTAATATAATTATTCCAACTCTAACCTCTATATATATTCAATTACCTAAGGAACATACTTTTAAACTACGTAAAGTGGCCAAAACTAACCCTGAAAATGCGTATGGGTCATTTGTTAACCCATTGGACTTAAATAGCCGGTGTTATTATATTAATATAACTCAGATAACGAGCTATTACCGCGGGATACAAAGGACGTGGCGACACGTCTACGTGTTTGTAGGTGTGAGAACACAGGAAAGGATGAAACAGTGCATGCCTTGAATGTTAAGAGCTTTGATGCAGTTTATGTGTGAGCATTATGACGTACTAGCCGTGCCCCGTGGTTTTACCCGCGTAGTTCCCGTTCTCGGGGCAATACCGGGATGTAAAGTATCCTATGTGTTAATCCAGGGTATCAGCTATATACATACCGAATTTCAATTAATTCAGTCAAGCCGTTTTTGCGTTAAAGAATAACAAACATAAATCCATACATTCTCACAAACTTTCAACCTTATAATATTATGACGTATATATTTTAAGACATAAATTTAATTATAAAAAAATAATATTAAAATGTTTAACCTTATAAAAGCTTGTTGGTATAATATTTGTCCACTATCATAGTTTTGTCCTACGGTAAACGTATCCATCGACATGGCGTTTCTCAATTTAACAGAGTAAATATGATAGATGATAAACTTTTAAATTGAATGTTTTTAATTGCATGAAATCGATTTGGCCAACCACCAGAAAAAGTGGTTATATTTTAATAAAAAAAATTGTTTTCAAAGACTTTTTACAGGAAACAGAATTTGAATTAATGTATGTGTATTTAGATTCTTTGTTTAAAAAATTAATGTAGTTAATTTAAATTCTTTGTTTAAAAAATACAATAGGTAATTTAGCTACATAGCTAGAATAAGTAACCCATAGGGGTAACTTACTCTTTAAGAAAATTTTAAACACAATGAGTTTAATAATTTTTGTACGGTGTGGGTGTGTATTGATATCAATAGACTTACCTATTTACCGTGGAGATTAAAAATTGTTACTATAAGCCTAGTTGAATAAAGATACCCTTGACCTTAACTATGACTTAGCTGTAGTTGAAATGCAGACAAAGCCGCATCTAACAGCTAGCTAATAAATCCTTCCCAAGGACTTCCCGGGTGTACGATGTAAGTTGCACAGTATACACGCACGACGGAAACGCGGTACGTGCGCGCGCGTCGTGACATTTGGTTTTTTGTTGCTTCCTGTGTTTGGGAATATAGTTGTGTTTGGTATAATATGAAATTTGTTTATTTATATATAAATTATGTGTCACGTTGTTTATCCGTGATTGACTCCTAAACTATTAAACCGATTTTATAGTGCGAGACCCAATTTCAAAAAACATCTTCAAATAACAATTTTCGTGGCACATACAGGCTCTGTCATGCAAATTTTTGATACGTACTTATTGGGTATGATTTCCTGAATAAGAAAAAAGCGGTTGTCACTTATATTATGACATATTTCCAAAAAACGTAATAACGCTAATTTTTTCAGCTTTCTAACAAACCTCAAATGACTGAACTAAAGAACATCGGAAGTGCAGCCGTTTGAATGAGATTTAAAGTCCGACCTATCAAAAAAGTGCCAGCAGAGAGTATATCTGAAGTTAAAAAAATTAAAAAATTTCGACATTTCTATATTTTTTTTTGTTTTTGTGGAGGTTTAATGACCTAATGGCCTGATGGCCAAAATGTTTTTCAGTTTCGGGGTTTATGTATTTTGTAGAATACGCTTGTAATGGAAACAAATGTAGACACACTTACAAGCGTCAACCACATGCACAAAAATATATTTAGAATTACATTCAATTACGAAATTGGTCTCTTACGTGGCCGACAACATCCGACAGGGAGTCCTAGTGCAAATGAAGTATATAGTGTTTAGTGCAAGACGAAAAACGCCGGTGGATAAATAAAATTGAGAATGTGAGTTACGATGGGAACAATGTTATTAGGGATCGGGTTAAGTAGGTACCAAAGGACATATTTCAATATCTTTACAACTTTAAATATTTAAAATAAAAATTATTTTATACAAAAAGAAATTCCCTACTAAATTATAGGTATCGTAAATATTCGCAAGCACACTCGTACAAGTAAATTGTATTTTATATCATATAAAATTATAAAATACAATTTACTTGTACGAGTATGATTCTAGTTTAGTTTGAAAACAGATTACACATGTGTCGCTGGGAAAACACTTCTTGGGACATTTTGTCCGACGGCTTAATATAATAAAGTAAACTCAACAGTGCGTTTTGGTAGGGTTTAAATTTTGCTACTCGGTACGGAATTGCCTTTAAGGATATATCTGTCTGTTTCACATTCAAGCCTTTTTTTTTTTTTTTATAGTGGGGAAATGCTCATGCATACCTACAGCTCTCGGGGTTGGACTGTAGGTTATGTCGGACTCTTACCGACTAAAACCCCACTTTATTCCACCAAACCGCTTCATGACGGGGTCACGGTTACCCTTGCAGACTCTTCCGCAACCCCGCCAGCGGCTGCCCGTTGCCGGGCCGATAGCAAGATGGCCACAAATGGCCCCTTCTTCTCGTTAGGCGAC
>DWAJ01000959.1:0-26178 GCA_018238005.1 Eurema mandarina
GTGTTATGGTAACTAGATAACGGAATAAATTACATACACATACTTTTCTTTTGTAAATACATGCATACAATACATAGCAACACCCAGACCCCAGAAAAATTCAAATGTAAATTACAAATATATTTTGTTGGTGTGGGAATCGAACCCACGACCCTTCGCGCAGAAAGCAGTTGTGTTACCACTGCGCCAAGCGGTCGTCAAATTAATTAATTATAATTAGTGCTTATGTGAGTAAGAAAAGTAATTTTCAATATCAGAAAATTAAATTTCTCAAAATCAAATACATTTTTATTCAACTAAGCTATATAAAGTATATTTTAAAAAGAAATATAGTATAACAAAATCATTAGGGGCAACACATTTCGAAAATCAACAACAAAAAACTGACAACAACGTTCGATAACTGCTTTATTTCATTTCATTGCAAGCCATTTATTCAGGATAGAAACATTACATATTTAAATTTTTTTTAAACTTGAATATAATAAAAAGGACATTTTTATTATATTGTCATAGCAACATTTAAGAAAATAAATACTAACCTGTAAGAGTGTCTTCTCCAGTTGTTTTCTGAGCGCCAATTTAGCGGCGGCCTGACGCTGCGCCGGCGTCTGTGTGTCCTCTGAACTACGAGTGCTCGCCTGTACCAATAAAATAATTATTATTAAAAATCATTATTTCACCTTTACAATGTAGTAATAATGTAGTGTTACAATTATAGTGAATTTAAGAAACTTGCATATGTCATTGAGAAGCAAATTTAATTGTATGGTACAACATTTTCTTCATAAGAAATCAACATATCATATTACACATTTACAATAGTTATAGTGAATTTAACCAATTTGCATTTCTCTAATTTATTGTAACAACTTCTTCATAAGAAATATTTGTTGTAATACATTTAAAGATTGATACCATTTTTAATTAGGACAATGAATAATAAAATACTGTTTTTAAAGTTTACTATTTAATTAATGGTTATATTTCAATAAAATTGAGTTTCAAATACCCAAGCTCATAAGTTACTTATTATACATAGACAAATTTAAATTCTCTTACGAGGTTAACTTATTAGAATGAAACTTCAAAAATTATTGATATAGGAATAATATAAAAATGGACATCACTTCTCATACTCACTGCATCGCTTGTACTACTGGTGACTGACGAATTGTCCTGAGTAGGCTTGCAATATATACAACTTTATAGATCCCCAATATTAAATAGTAACTATATTTATACTACTATGATATAATATGTGAAAACTCATATACCAAATACTTTATAAATTAAGCATTATGGTTTAAGTTGGTTTATTTATAATTATATAAAAAGTTAAAAATTCATATGCTGTAGCTTAAAAATGAAATCTGTTTTAAGTTGTCATTCTATAGCGATGGTGTAATTTTTAAGAATGTTTTATTATTTAATTTAATATTGGCAGAGCCATAGCATTAAGCTGAAATAGGCCGCCTTGCCTATGGTGGTACTTCATTTGTTGAGTGTTTAGGAGGCCTATTTTCCCCTTCCCATCTGCCTTTATCAATGTACCTTATTCCCTTTTGTCACAAATCCTTCCCTTTTTCCTTATTTTAAAGATTACAAACGCAGTCTCGAGGCACTTAGTAATGACATGACAGCTGTTCATAGGTGGATGATCATCACATTAAAACATATAAATTTTTTTTATTACCTTAGGAGCGGCCAGCTGTGAAGCCGGCGGAGGCGCCGGTGTTATTGTAACTGACGGCGTGATACTAGCGCCGCCGCCCGACGATGACTGCAATTTGTAAAACATAGAATTGCACTAAAAATTACTATTTAATATTTTCATTTTATATGTATAGGAGTATGAAAATATTTAATTAAAAAAAAGAAGATATATTGCGACTAACTTGTTTAAATAATGTATACTTATACATATACAGGAATAAAGACAGACAAAGACTACATAAAGACTACATAACCTCTAACTAGCATAAACTATAATAACCATCAGAATAACGTTAAATATTAGGATTGACAATTGTTTTCATCACACATTTTGTCAACCCTCATACTTTTGTTATTCTATTACAAATAGTAAAAATGCCATTTGTATAAAACGATTCCTTAAAAAGTGTCAAGAAGTGTCAAAAAGTGTCAAAAAGTGTCGAAAAGTGTCAAGAAGTGTCACCTGCGAGCGATACGGGCCAGGTGTAAGCGTAGCACCGCCGGGCAGGCTGGACGTACGACGCGACACACTACTCACTGCGCTGGAGTTAGCTGACGCTGTATTGGATCGCTGAAAAGCAGACGAGACAATTCATAGTTAAGACATAAAATAATGGTAATAATGAATAATAGTATAATTATTATGTTATTTTATTAATTAATTCAATTTTAAAACCAAAATTTTCTCCCAATAAGGGTTGCTATTATATATTTCCATGTTTGTCATACTATATATAATTATACTTTTCTTCGGGTGATTTTTAAAGCAAATTAGTCATCATCGCTCAACTCAAGAACTTTCTCTATAATATATATCTGTCACATATAATATTTCAAGTTGATTATTGTTTGGATACACTACCTTACTCTGCTGGTGAGCGGGTGGTGGTGCCGGGGTGACAGTAACACCGGGTGGTACCACACAACCACTGCCAGCAAGCGCTGTGCCCGTTGATTCCTGTACGTAAATTAAAAAATATTTTAACAAGATTAAAAAAAAAGCTACTTCAGCTGGGTTCCACTCATTTTTACCTGTGATGTTTATTATAGATACATAGTATATACTTTATATACACAATGTTTGGAAAGATACATAATACAATACATTCAATTACAAAGTTATAACACAACACTATTATTATTATTTTTATTTGTGTTTAAGTTTTACAGCATTACATTATTACTATATATATCTTTACCTATAAATGCTACATCAATAGTGTCGTTTTCAACCGACTTAAAAAGGCGGAGGTTCTCAATTCGACCCGTATGTTTTTTTTCTATGTTTGTTATGCGATAACTCCGCCAATTATGAACCGATTTGAACAAATATTTTTCGGCGTATAGGTAATACCTCAAGGGTGGTATATTTAATAATAAAAAAAACAACCCCCAAGGGTAGAAAATTGGGGACGAACTTTTTTATTATAAACCAATTTGAATGAATATTTTTTTTTGTTGAATAAGTATTATCATGAAGTCGGTTTTATTTTTTTTTTCAGTTAATTATTATCATTTTATTTATATATTGATTTTATACCTTAACAGGCGGCAAGCTGGTCGCCTGTTGGGACTGTCTCAGCTTCCTCAACAGCACGAGACGCGTCTCTTCCGCACGCAACTTTTCGCGCAGTGCACGCAATCTACGTTCGCGCTCCCATATCTCAGCGCTCGATAACTCCTGAAATACATTACATTACTTTTAAATTAATTATATAAATAATTGAGCTTTATTGAATATGCAAAATGTTTCAGTTTTTCATCTACAAACAAAAAGTAATGTGTATGTATAGAGCTGACATTCGTCCGGGTTTCCCTGACATTTTCCTAGTTTGGTACATCTGGGTGGGTTTTAAATTGTAGTCCGGGGGAAAACCCGGACGCTGGATCCAAACCACCAAGACATCAAAGCTAGATACTTGACCATAACTATGCTACATAGATGGCAGCCCTACGTATGAATCACAATTTTCTTAAGAACCATGGTTTATAAAAACAACATGTAGCTTACAAATATTTATTTACTAAGTTACAAATATGTAATACCTGTCATGCTCTACCAGTGTTCATGTGTGGTCCAACAGGTACCTTGCCGGCTTGTTTTCCCTTATGTTATAGGAAAATAAAAGTTATAATCACTTACCCTATGTCCAATAACAGGCAGAGGTGGTTCATTCTCTTCTTCTGACTCCTCTTCATCTCTTGGATCTCTTGGTGACTCTATTGGCGGAGGGACAGCGCTGGCAGTTATGGACACATTCACTGGGGCTGCATTCAGTTTGCTGCTAACATCTGAAAGAAATAATGCAAGATAAATAAGAAAGATACTTCAGAATGATTATTTATAACCCAATGCCATCTAGTCTGTAGAGCAAATCAATAAAGGATAAATTACCAATACATAATTTTCTTTTGTAAATAATTAATTATACATAGACCCAGACCCCATGAAGAAAAAATTTTTGAATTACAAATGCATTTTTCTGTGTGGGGATCAACACTTCTTTGCATAGAAGGCGGTGTGCTACCACTGCAACAAAACAGTTGTCAAATAAAATTCTTTTTGGGCATGTAATTTGGTGAAAGAACTATAAGATAAATTGAATTTTACACAGTTTACCAGCATAATTATCTAGTTGCCATAACACAAGCTTCGGCTTAGCTTGGAACTAGATGGCGCTGTGTATAAATGTCCTGAAAAAAATATTTAAAATAAATAATTTACTTTTATATTTCAAAGGGAAAAATCCATCTTATATTCAACCTTTATACAAAAGTTTTTTTGAAAATTTAACACACATTTTAAAGTATGTTCATTTATTTAATGATTTTATGTATTTAAATGATTTACCTTCATATTGGAAGTCAGATAGAAAAAGAGACTACCAACCTTTAACGTTTACCACCAACATTCACATATGTTTAAGTAATAATAATATAAATATATACCAGTAAATGGGGCAGGCGCTGGCGGAGCCAAGGTGGGTTTCCTGTGTGGTGGTGCTGCTGGCAGCAATACAATGTCAGGGCTCTCTGCATAGCTGCGCTGTTCTGATCGAGGGCGAAGCACCCGCTTACCACTGGCGCCCTGATTATATTTACAATATGATATAATTCAATACCATTTACTTGTTACAATTAATACATTTTTAATTAGTTAGAAGAAAAAGTGGAAATATAATATACTATATGTATACTATGCAAGCTTATTAGAGACTAGCTTTTGCTCTCGACTTCGTCCCGTCGATTTCTTTTTTCATTATTTCATCGCTCCTATTAGTCGCAGCGTGATGTTATGTAGCCTAAAGCCTTTCAAACAAACCTTTCAGCTTTATTATATTAGTATGATTATATTGCATTTAGTTAAAATTCATTAAAATATGGATAATATGTAATGTAATCTTATCATAGATAATAGATATAAAAAACTTAATGAACTGAAAACGGAACTTTTTTTAACAAGTCTTAAAATATAAGAGGAGAGTTCAATTAGCTCATTACATATTTTTAGGTACAGAACAAGATATGAGTCAAGTACTACTAAATATTATTACAATAATTTAATACTTACCCTGTCAATCTTTGGATAGCATTTAAGGAAAATTGTAATTAAAACTTAGTATGACATCATGTATTATTACTTACTTAAATAAAGATATACAGAATTATTAGAATATAAAAGTTAACTTACATGAGGTGGAGGTTGTGCTGGGGTAATAGTCAAGCCACTAGCAGTCAAAGCTCTCAATTCACTTAATTCCGGGGGCAGTGACCTGCTAAATATTATATAGAATTATTAATTATGGATAATTATTCCTGTACTATTTTAACTTATGTCCCTTTGTTACATATCTTTTTCGTTTACTATTGTTTTTAATGCTAGTAACACATTTGTATGGCTTTTAGCTTTATAATTATGCATGGTCAGAAGAGACGGCCTCATATCGGGGAAATATGGCTGTGGTTACATGCAATCACATTGAAAACTATTTGGTGCAAACATATGTATAATTATTATTTTATGAATGACACCTACAAGTGTAATTCATATATGAAAACTAGCCAAGTTGCACATCTAGTTCTTAAAGGTCATAAATGTCCAAAATTGAGTTAACACTGTCAAAACTTCCCTTTGGTATGAATGCATCAAGTGCATAAAAATCCCTTTTTTCAACAACTACATGTTAGAGAGTGCCATTGTCATTATAGCATTCAGTGCAAAGTTATGACAAAAAAAACTTTAATACGCTCTAGTGCAAAACTTATGTAAAGACATTTATGACTTTATAGAACTAGATGTGTGATATGATTTATTATAAGTTAATTTACATGAACATATTCATATTCTTAACAAATTTTCAAATTTGTACTGATAATAATACAGTTTTGTTTTTAAACAGAAATACACAGAAATATATTAATTGAGGGTTGATGGCACCCATAGTAGCTGAGAGCTGTGTTACAGGTGCCATTTGTTATACTGTTATTTATAAATAAAAGTTCAGGACTGACCAGTGAACTTGGCATACATTTAGATCACACTTCTTTTGTCATTGAAGTCAACAACCAGGGCATTTATACATATTGAACTTGGCTCTCATTTCACATTTATGTTTTTGATTGGGTATATTTTTACATCAGGTATAACTCACACACATCAATTGATATTATTTTTATTATAAATTAATTTAATTTTTTTTTAATTGAAGAAGTCCATATCACTTTACATATAAAGAAAGCTTCTAATGAGAATGCATTGCTATTAAAACAATATTTCAGAATTACATACAGCTTGGCATATTGTTTTTCAAATATAATAATTATTGTGTTAGTATACAAGTTTAAATGAAACCATTTAAATTACACTCTTTTGCCTTTTCATTCTTTTCATTTGTGTTTGTGTAAGTTCTTGCATTTTTAGCAGGCAATCAGATAATATGTCATTAGTACCATAGCTGATTTATAAAACTTGCAAGAACTCAAACTATGCAAAGCTTGAATTAATAAAAATTTAATTCAGATATAGTATTTATTTGAGATTTTGTTCTTAAATATTATAATATTTTTTTATTTTTTATAGAAACTCATGGTTGATTGGAAAATCAACTATGAGTTTCTATAAAAATTGGTAATTACTTAAGCTGAAATGTTACACATAGTAAACCCTAATTACAAATTCATAATTTTTAAAACAAACATATTATAAATATACAACTCATAAGCCGATAGATAATAATGTTATCGTAAATGTATAACATAATAGCAGTTAGATAATAATAATATTAAGTCAACGTCATTTACCTCACACTTAAATCCACCGCTGAGTCGTCTACGTCCATTGTTGTCTGAACAAATACCCAAAATTATACAATCACTAAGAAAATCGATACTTCCTAATTAGTTGACACTAAATAAACATGCGGTGTTGCATTTTTATTGCAGATTTGTAAACTTTTATATTTGCATACGTTAATTTTCTGAATAAAATAAAAATTCTTGAATTATTTACAATTTAATGCTAATATTTCACTTAATTCTCACAACACCACAAGCACATCACATCCATTGACCATTCGAGCTTTAGGGATGGTTGATACTTGATGACAGATTGACAATAGATCCTAGTTCCTATGCCACAACAACATTTATTTAGTAATTAAATGTCCAATTAATACATAATTAAATAAATTTGGTATTGATATTTAACTTTCCCGAAACAGTTGAATTATATAGAGAAAAATTGGTCTAATATTCACAAATTCTTGAAATAATTAACGTGAAAACGAAAAATGTTGAAAAATTTGAGATGGATTAAAAGTAAATCACAACACCATAGATAATAAAATATGTAGTGGATTTTAAATTAATCTTGCTTTTGGCTTATGTTGTCTTGTATGTTGCAGAGATTTTATTTAAATGAGGGATTTAAAAGGATAGCTCAATAAATTTTAATACCCGATTTGGACAAAAAAGACAGTATTTGCTCTTCATTAATATTTTATTGGAAGGGCATACAGCACCACTTGTTTATAGTTCGAGGTTATTATTTAAAAATGGACTTAATTCGTCTTGTAGTCATTTGTATTGTAAAATGATTGAAAAAAATTAAAACTAATTAAAGATGACAATTAAGCATAAACAGTAGAGTCATCTTAAGTTGAATTTTGTTTTTAGGTTATATTATGACAGATGACGGTTACGGCTTCGTCCCTCAGACTCAGTAGTCAGAACGTAGTGATTACATTCTCTTTGGTAGTCAGTGCTAAATTTTGTTTTTATGACTGTATACTACGTCTACAAAGAATAACAAAAGTAATTGTAAATCTTTTCCTTTTCTCTTAAATCATCTGAGTGTCATTGAACACCAAGTATGCCTGGTCCTGATTTATTATCAAGTCAAGGTTTGCGGTTAGACGGCAGAAGACCAGATGAGTTACGCCGAATCAGATGTAAACTTGGAGTGTTCACGCAGCCTGATGGAAGTGCTTATCTAGAACAAGGAAATACTAAAGTTTTAGCTGCTGTTTACGGTCCACATCAGGCTAGTTTTTACTGTAAGTGCAATATTTAAATAAAATGTTGTTTCAAAAATAATTAAAATAATCTTCATTTTAGGCTACAAAATCAAAAATGTCTACAGAAGGTGTCGTAGTTAATTGTCAATATAGTATGGCGACATTTTCTACAGGTAATTCCCAATATAATATAATATTGAAGGGTTATAGTAGCAGTATCAGTTATTAAAAAACAAATATATTTCAGGTGAAAGGAAAAATAGACCAAGAGGTGATAGAAAATCGCAAGAGATGTCTATGCATTTGAGACAAGCTCTGTCAGCAGCTATTAAAACAGAACTATATCCTCGGTCACAAATTGATATCTATGTTGAAGTTTTACAGGTTTGTATGATGATAGTAGTCTTCTCCACCTTGTTTTTAATATAGCTTGTTTAAAACCACAATGTACTATAGTGGCATAACCCAGTTTTGAGTTATTACTATCGTTTTATTCACAATACTTAGTTTTAAATGAGTGATATATAAAAGACACGTGTAGGGGCGAGCGAGGTGAGGGCATAAGGTTCCCGACTATTGGATGTGCCGGATTAGTGAGATTGTACTGTAGTAGCATTGATTCACTGTATGGAGTATTCAGAACTCTATATTATAACCTATTTTTGTCTACATCAATAGTATATAACTGGAAATTTTAAAATATTCAAATAAGATAAATAATAGTTCAAAAAGAATTATTTGGATCAAGCTCATAAGACAAAAATTCTTATATTTCAAAAGACTTATGATTGTTATGCACCCCTGCCTGGAGCAAAGTTCTAGGTAGCACTACATTGGTTATGGGCTGGCATTTCTCTTACAATCAGGAGGGCGTCCAAGCTTGTCTCACCATTTCTTAAAATAATAAAAAAAAGTCTAATGGTTTTTTCAACATTTCCTATTATTGGCAACTATTGGCAATTTTTATATTAGTTTTAAAACTTGGGGCCCTACATTGTTTTTACCAACATTTCTGTTGTAGTATAGATATAATATAATACACATTAAATTTCACAGGCAGATGGTGGTGCATATTGTGCTTGTGTTAACGCAGCAACGTTGGCACTAATTGATGCCGGAGTACCTTTACGAGCATATGCATGTGCATGCACATCATCTGTGGCATGGAAAGGCAGTAAACCTGAAGCTCTGTTAGATGTTGGTCATGTTGAGGAAGCCGCTGGAGGAATATGTCTAACTGTTGCTGCATTGCCTAGTACAAGTAAGGATTTTTCTAGAATTTTCTATTGTGATCTGTGTATAAGTTGTATAATTATATATTAATACGACAGTTGGTATTAAAACTACTTTCGATTCCCAAACTGGAAAAATATGTTTGTATTTTTCTAGGGTCTAGCTGTTGCTATACATTATATGTATGTATTCACAAAAGAAAAGTATGTTACATAATTTGTAATATATCCGTTATTTAGATGCCATAACACAAGCTCTGCTTAGCGTAGGACTAGATGGTGCTGTGTAAAAAAATGTGTCCTGAAGTATTTTTTTTATTATATTGCTTATCAATTATTTTTAAAGCCAACTGAATGTTTCAGGTAGCATAGCTTTATTGGAAATGTCACATAGATTGCACATGGATTACTTTGAAGTGGTATTAAGTAGAGCAATGCAAGGATGTAGAGATATTGAGGTAGGTATATTATATAATGTTTTTTATAGTTGTAAAAAATATATATTGAGTTATTATTATTTCAATAAGTAATTGCTGTTTATGCAACTAATGTTATATATATTAGTGTCCGGTCTTTTTTCATCGTGTGACTCGAAACATTTTTAGAAAAAATTTTAACATGTAGGCAGTAGAGTTCAATGGTACTTATATACTGCTTAAATGGTCACAAATAAAAAAATAATAATTTAAAATTAAAAAAAAAATGTTTTCGACTCTAAATAAAATCAATTATTTATTTGCAGGTGATTTTAGATAAAGCTGTGAGAGACCATCTGGCTGAAGGTTGGACCAAGCAAGATGTTGTAACTATATGATAAAGAATTTTTTAAAACTATGCCATGTTTTTCTTGAACATAAATACATATATGTATATTACATAAATACACACATTATAGCACAGGGTAAAAAATTAAACAAAAAACTTAGACTTACATATTTATTAGAGATCTGAACAAAATAAGAAAATTAAATTATATGTACAGTCTATGTTAAAACTAACTAAATTAGATGTAAGTTAATAGGTACACACTCATAAGGTAATGTGTGGTAAAGTTTAACTTACTCTATGGCAGAGTATAATGCGACAGTGTATTAATATAGCAAAATGCGTTACTTTAAAATAAAAGAAAAATAAATAAAACTGGATGCAAAAATCAGTCCATCCGTTGCGTAGATTGCACTTTTAATAAATAAAAAATTTCATCTCTATATAAATAAAAAGTACGTAAAAGTGTACTTTATCTAGTAAAAAGTTAGAAGCGAACGCACGCCAAAACAAAACAAAAAATAAAGATATTTGCAACAACCCATAATGTAGAAACAAGCAAGGCTTGTTTCACAGACTGCCAAAAATGGCTTAAAAACAAAAAAAATCTACTCCAACAGAAAGAATATAAAACAGTACATCTTATTATTACTGAGTTGCTAAGGCACTCATTACATGCTAAATGTTTTTTTAATTGTAAGCAAAAGTTGTGGGGGTAAACTTTTAAAATAAAATAATAAATGTAAACTGGTTCACCAATGCATGCAAAACAAATATCTCAATTCCATGGTGGACTTAACCTAGGTGTACAATACGAATAAATGTTTTTCACATCCCTATGGCCGATGCTAAATGATAATAATGTTAGATTAAGCTTGTATCAAGTTTGTTAGTTTGCATCCACCGCTTCCTGCTTTATCTCAGAGTTTGCTGTGACATCTGAAAATAATAGAATCTATGAATAGAAAATAAACTCAGGCTTGTATGCAGGAAAACTCAAGAATTGTTGTTTTTTTTTATTTTGACGACTTTTTCGGTTTTTTTTTAATAACTATACCTAAACTTTAAGAGATTTCCTGTGTGATTTAGCAGTACCATTTATAGATACAAAATCATTCAATTACAAAATATGGATAAGAATAGAAATAATTACAAATTTGTCCAATTTATTTATAAATTATGAGCCAAGTTACATAAATTAAAACAAACATAAAACTCACCATTAGTCTTAATGGGCGAATTTTGCTCCGAGCTCTTCTGTGACTCACTAGGGCTGCCATCACCTTCTCCTGTTTCTTCTGCTGATGATGTGGGCTGTGAATATAATATGTTTACAACATTATTATATGAAAATATTTTTTACATGTTTTGTTTTAACTTATTACAGAAAAGTAGACCTTTATTAAGAGTAGGCGCGGTTTTGTGATATAACAATTAAGTTAAAGGTTGTATTTTTTATTAAAAAAATCAAATCTTTTATATTTTTTACAATGGAATCTCACAAAAATATTTAAATATTAGTATCGAAGTTGTTTTAAAGGCTGTCTGGAAGAGATCATTCTTAGCGAAAAGACTGACCATTTTACATCTGCAGTTATGTGACCTTATATTGTATTTAACCTTGTTGGTTCATTCATTCATTTACAGATGCACAATATTCCTTAATTATTTACATAAGGATACCTATTCATAACTTTTAATAGAGATCTTATTATAAGAGTTCAGACTTCTTATGCCAGAATATTCAAAATAATCAAAATATTCATAAAGGAAAGGCATGCAAGGGGTATAAAATTATCCGAAAAGCGGAGTTTATATTATTTATAGGAATCTGTCACCGACTGCACCAACACAAATTATCCAGATATTTACAATTCATAAAAATAAATAAATATTTGTATAAAATGTTATTTTTTAATTAATCTAATTAATTACAGTTTATTTTTGCTTACAGTACCGCATTGACTTATGACGGGACTAGGGCTGCCAACTTTCTTTACAAAAAATCTATACTTGTATTATAAAGCTGAAGAGTTTGTGTGTTTGTTTGTTTGAACGCGCTAATCTCAGGAACAACTAGTTCGAATTGAAAAATTCTTTTTTATTGAATAGACTATTTATCGAAGGAAGCCTATAGAGGCTATAAAACATCAAGCTGTGACTAATAGGAACGAAGGAAATATGGAAAAAACGGGGAAAATTATTCATCTTTGAGAACTTCCGTTGCGTGCGCTGCGAAAACGGTTCAAGATACAAAAAAAATATATATGAAAGAATTATTCCTCTTTAAATGATCTAAAAAAAGTTCTTAGCAGTATGTGTCTATTTTTTAAGATTGACTCACTATAACCTTTTTTATCTAAAATAAATGTGTTCTAACAAGAAAATAAAACTTAAAATATATTTAAAGCCGAATTACCTGCTATAAAATATTATTTAAAAGCTTTTAAATCCTAGAAACTAACGGGGTCGAAGCCGTGAGCAATAGTTTAATATAATTATAATTTTAATTAATATAAGTATAATAAGGTCTATAAGATTATTCAACAGTGTTTTAGAAAAAACTAAAAGTATTTATTTATTTGTTGTTTTAAATACATATTTTTAGAGCTTCATCGCTCAACTTACTAATTTACAATCTTTTTTATAATATGCCTCATCACAATCAAATCGAAATTAAAATAAATGAGGAGTCCGTTTGTTATTAATTTGATAGAAAAAGATTCTAACATACCGCCATTTAGCATTCATAATTGAAAAAACTCTTTCTTACTTAAAAGGGTAGTGTTGAGGTGGCAGAAATAGAATAATAAAAATAATAAGACAAAATTGTGATGTGATTTTTGGCTAGTACTTATTTCAAGAAAATATTTGTCTTCTGATATTTTTTCATAAATTACGTTAAAATTTGTTAATTCTCACTTTGTCGCTGCACTGCACTGTGAAGTGAGCGCCGTCAGACTTAATAAAATAAATTTGTGAGCGTCAACGCGTTTAAGTGTAACACATAATATGTGTCACAATTTTGATGCTGAAGATAATATTAATATTAATACTTCATTTTTTTAAACATTAAAAAGTATAATTTAGTGGACAACAGTATAATACTGTTTCAAACTACTTAGTTGGCAACCCTAGACGGGACGCGAATTTGCGTTGTCATCGCGATAGGTGAGTGCGGGGCCCCGCGCGCCTGCTTCACCCGCCTTTTGATAGATTTTATAGAAAGCATGGCCTTAAATACTGTATGAACCTATCTCTAATGCACATCATGCTTAAATTTGACTAGTGTATGAGTATTTTGCCGTGTTTCATATTTCTGAACCAATATAATGCAGCTAGCAGTTACAAAGGTAAACAATTGAGCATTATAGTAAAGTTCTAGAAACAATTCCACAGGTTATAGGGTTCTTATAGTTAAACATTATAATAAAATACTCACCCGTCTTGGTTGGTTAGCAGCAGGCTGTGATGGCTTTGGCATCTTGGCTGGGTCAAAGTGACATTCCAATATCTCTATCAGATCCTTTATGTCTTGGTCTTTAGCCGACACAGACAGAGCTTTCAATTGTTTTTCTAAACCTGTAAGATTTATAACAAAAATACATATAGCAGGATAGTCATGTATTAAATTGTTGTTATAATAAGGCACAATTTGCAATGGACATATAAATATAGATTAATTTTTAACTTTCAGTGTGAAATAGAAAAAGGCGAAACAAAAATAACTGTCAAGCTTTCTATGAATGACACAGAGAGAGAGACAGAAATAAGCACGGCTTACGACTATAGCAAGAAGTTACAACTTTTGGTCTTAAGTTTTTGTGCAGTAACTTCGAACTTCATTTAAATTTGTTTCTATTTTTTTATTGTCACAAACGTGCTGACTTTAAGACACTTTGACTATGAAATTAATTTTGAGATATTTAAGGCAATTCTATTCTATTCTGGGTGGAAGGACACAATGACAAACAACATTTTGTCATTGTCGTGGGAAGATAAAGATCACACTAACCAGCGACCTGCTGCTCCTGCCAGGCGGTGCGCATCTGCTCGTACAGCAAGCCCGCGTCGGCGAGCAGTCGTCGCAGCTGCGTGAACCGCTTGCGTTCCGGCCGCGCCAGCCGCAGCAGCGGCGCGAACACCGGCCGGAACGTGTTCTGTCTGAACAGACATTATAACGTAAGTTATTACATATAAAATCTGCAAACGGTGTTGGTATACCCGGCATTAATCCATCAAAAATTGATCAAGATTAGAGAAAGTATTCGAAATTAAGTTTAGTTTTATATTTTTGACGATGGGACTGATAAGGCTAAAAGGTCTAAAAATAGGAAAAAGAAACAAAAATTTTTAATTTTTTCAACTACAAATATTGTAATATAAACAAATCACAAAAGTAACTCTAAGCTTTGTATGCTTCTTCATGAATCTTACCTAAATAGATATTCAAATTTATCTTTACTCTACTGAGCGACATAATTCATAGTGACACTTTTGAATTGTCATGGTATTATAAAACAATCTTTTACAACAGAAGGATATCTATAGAGAAGAACTGGCAAGAAAATCTGATGCCTTTTTAAATAAATAGGTCCAATAGTAATGAATGTATTTAACAAAATAACCATTACAATATTCATTAATAAAAAGGGTCAAAATCCTGCAAAATTGAGAAACAAAGGGATTTCGTCTTAATAATCCTTCCTTACATTCAAAAAGCGGAAGTTTATGAGGATGTTTGTCACTCTTTACATTCAAACTACAAAATTTTATTATGGTATTGGTATTTTTCCTAGTAATAAACTTAAAATTTATATGTAGAAACTTTTCTATTAAAAATATACCTTTCTAATAGTGTCTTAAGATTATCTAAGGCCTCCAATTCAGTATGCACAGGTCTCGCCCAAGCACGAGCAGTCTCCACCATATCCTTACTGGCTGTCGAACCCTCACCGCCTCCGCCAACCTCTTGCTGTTCACCTACAATAATGGAGTATCTATTTAGTTTATTTACCATCATCACACAATACAAAGATCATTTAGACAATGTTACAGCTCACAAAACAGTTTTATTTGAAGTTATAATAATGTGAACAGTGACTATTTTTCTGTACATACAATACAATCAAGAGGTCTAACACCATAATATTAACTTCTATTATAGTTCTCTAGCACTTATAATCATCTGAATTAAGACATAGATGAAATTTTTAAATGACTCACTCTGTGACAAATGTTCAACAATCCTGTAGGCAGCAGTTGCCCTATCCAAGGCACTATCAACAGATAATGTGTCTGCATCTAATAATACCCGGGCCAAAACTCTCAGAGACACCGACTTTACCGTTGACTTGCACTTCTCAGCTGCCAATGCATAACTATCAGTAAATCCAGCTACAATAGTCTTGAAGCGGTCCAATAACTTATACCTGTAAGAAAATAATATTGCGACAACTAATAAAATAAATTCATTGTCTACTGCCTGTATGTCAAAATGATTTTATAATAAGAAAGAGATTTAAGCAGAATTTCTGTGTCTGTAGACATGATATGTTTTAAATATTTTATTTATAACTTATTTTATTGATTTAATACTAATTTAGGCTTATATACTCCAGTCTCGGCTATGTAGAATGTGCAAGTAAAAATATTTCATACAAAATTATGTATTTGTAACAATAATGTGACTCCTTATATCCCAAAAGCCTTATTATGTGGTGGAGAATGACTTGTAAAATGAAATAATAATATTATATTCAAATAGCTTACCGTGTAAGGGCTTCAAGCAACATTGTGGGACTAAGGCGTCTAGGTTCATGGTAAATTAAAATAACACTACCATCACCCTTCTCTTTCTCCAACCAGTCAAGAAAATCAGTCAGTGCAGATATTTCAGACTTAGTTTTCAAAATCTACAACGAAATAAGATAAAAATATAGTACCCAACCTATTCAATTTATTATAGAGGTTATTAACATATTTACCACATTAATTGAGTGTTAACTACTTAGATAATTATTGGAAAATAAAAGAAAAATAACATAATTAAAAAACCTATGTATATTCTAAAAAGAAACATTGAAGTGTCGTAGAAGTGATTCTATAGTATAAGTTTGTTTTTCTATGTATTTCTTTTTTATTTCCTCTGTATGTAGAGTAGAGTAAAATTACAAAAGTATATACCTTATGTGTAACGGTATCCTTTAACATCCTATATCTACCAACAGTAACAACTCGGACATTGTGTCTACGCCTTGCTCCTGGATTCAAGTCCCCATATGGCATAATATACTGAGAGTATGTTTGCTTGGGTGTGTAGGCTGCTATTTGACATATCTGTTAAGAAATAAATAGATAATTACTTTCTAATTAAAGCTAATATTAAGCTTTTAAAAATGTGACTTATAGCATCTTGACTAAAAAAACAAAATTTTCTTAATTATATGTTCAAATATTTGTGACTGATTCATGAAAAAACAACATGATGGCAAGAAGAAGATTGGCAAGTAGATTTTAATAGCCTAAATTAAATATACACAGCACTGCCATTTCACCAAGAATAGAATTAAATATAATAAATCTTTATCCCACTAATTCTAAAGGAACATACGCAATGGAGGTAGTCCCAATAATATTTTATTTATCTTTAACTAGTATATTCAACATTCTAGTACCAAAACTTTACATTTATAACACTTTGATAATACAAGCATTGTAATGCACTGTGCTATAATAAATAAGTAAATATTTGTTAATATTCTAATTTGATTTCATATTTGACACAAACTAATTAAAAATAATCATATCAATAACACAAACAAACACATTACAATTTGTCAGACAAATATTAATTAAGTAAGTATATATTTTGAACAACAATATCGCTTGTGCAAACTAGAACAATATTTTATTTGATAAATTTTAATTGCTGAATATGTTTCAATTCATAACAGTGGAAATTTACCTCATCGATTAATCGACGTCCAGTTGTGTCCATATCCCATCCTACAAGGGAATATTTGCCTGGTGGCAATCCAGCAGGCTTTTCAGCTAAAGCTGGCAACACCTCAGTAGGTGTCTCATTGCCATTTACGTTAGCTTCCGAAACCATTTCCATGTACGCTAAGGACTAACTGAAAAAAAAGCCTTAATTATTCACTTATTTGCTATTTGGAACACAAACAATTGTTTGATTTATTGATAATTTTATATTATATTAATAGTTTTGGATATATTATCACAAAATTAAAATATGAGGGTATTTTCGAATTCTAGTTTTTTATATAATGTTCTAAAACTATTCTTACATTGTGAGTGTATAAGTTACATAGCATGAAAGGTTATTTGTATGTTGTGTACAACCTTGGAAACATTAACAAAAAAAATGAATTAAAATGTAATGTAATATAAACCTTTTAAATAGTGAAAATGCTTCTAAATGATATATAAACACAAATAGATTTTCTACATTTAAATTTACAACCTACAATATTCACGCCGCTTGAAAACAAGCAGTAAAGGAAACTAATCGATTGTTGCGGTGACTTCTTTAATGCAAATTCTATTGTCATAGCAACCAATAAATGTGTCGTTAAAGAACAAATTTAAATGATAAGTAATATTATTATTCCAATAGGAACGTCTTAAAATAGAAAAATAAATAGAAAATAGGACACGTGGCTATCTTTTCTGAGGACATTATGCCCCACCCCAGTATGTCAAAATAAAACAAAAATTAACTCACTTTTTCACTAAGATATTTCTGCTTTTAACCTAGATTGTCAATCTCAAAACTCGAGATATTTAGATAAACTAAAATAACTGCAAAATAGAAATATAGATTTAAAAAATATCACAAATAACTTCGCACAGCACGTGTGCCGCAATCGGAAAAACGCAAGCAATTTAATAATAGTGCTATACTATAATTCTATAATCCATCTTTTTTGATACAGATAAATATATTGAGTAATTGTAAATAAGTAATACAACATTTATGCAAGTTTTTTACATTTAAGACTTTATAATATGCTGGGATATATTATAAAAAAAATGTTAAAAATATAATAAAGCGATAACCTGTGGCCTATAGTTTTTGTTCTAAACTTACGTACTATAATCGGCAGTAGTAATGATGGTATTACAGTAAAAAGTTTAATACATTTTATAATGTTAGTCTGTCGTCTTGTTACTAAATGATTTTTGCAGGAGTATTATTAATTCAGGAATAATAAAGTTATTAATTCTTATTTTTAAAGTTAAAGCCTGAAATATTTGCATCAAGCAATATTTGACATGTCAACTTAATGTTCTTGCCATATAAAAAAAACACCTGTCATATTGTTGGCTTGTAAAATGTCAAACTTCTGTCAAGTTAACAAGATAAATATATTAAATAAAAACTAATTTCTATTTTATGTTTGTGTTGTGTTATACTACAAAAATTCATTTTTATGAATGAATATTTGTGTAAGATAAGAAAAGGATAATACTCATGTAAATAAGAATGTCCGAAAACATAGAATATTATCAAAATCAGATAATATTAGCCAGAACAGAAATAAAAAATTTAAGGTCAGTCTTTTTTTGCTAACGTTAAAAACACTTTTTTACATTTAACTATGTTTTAGATTTAAATATGTTAAACTCGTCATTATATTTTTGGTTTCCAGACAGAGACTTTCCGCTCTTAAACATGAACATTTAAAGGACATAAAGGATATCAAGTCAATGCTAAATGACCTAAGATGCGCCAAATGTGTTAATAACGGTAAACATAAATAATATATCTTATTTGTAATGTGTTCCTGTAACAAAAATTAGGGTATTCGATAGGCTTCGATATCTTGGTGTCAGTTATAGCCATTGCTGTTTTTACTGCAAAATTCTTAAAAAAAAAACACTCAATATTCTTAAATATTTATTATATATATGATGGATAAATGGATCTTTTTTATTTTTAAAAATATTTCTTCTTCATATAAATTGCACAGTGCAATCTGTAAAATTAGACAGGAGGTTATTATTATCTTTTTTGTAAAAAGCTATAACCGGGGCTACATCAGTTGCAACAAATGGCTTGCCTGGGTCTGAATGATTGATCTTTTTATGAGTAAATCCATATTCAGTATTCACCCAGTCAATCATATGCTCGCCAATAGTCTGTGTGAGGGGCATAAATACATCAGCAGAGAGTATGTTGTTTTTTTTATACAAGACAAGAAGGCGCCTCAACTGATGTAAAGTGTTCAGTGCCACCCATGAGTACTTGTGTTGTCGTGAGTGTGTTACCGACCCCTTAACGGAAGGTACGCTCTCCCTGTCCGGGCAAACCTTGAGCCTGAGCTTGACTTCCATCCATAATCAAGCCTAACACCCAGTCTTTCAATATGACACCCTGAAACAAATAGGAACAATTAAATATAAAATTTCGGACACTGAAATCGATTATTGGTAGGTATTGTACAGTTGAGAAAATTGGTTGATCTTTTGGTATTTTTTAAACTTGATTTCTCAAATTTTTACATATCCGCAGAAAATATGACTTACTATCAATTTATTCACATAATACATTAAAACTATTCTATTTTTTATTTATATATTTATATTTATTAAATTCATTCACCAATATATCAGAAAGGATCTTTAAATAAATACACTATTTCTATACATTTATATAAACATAAATTTACCTTATTTTGTATCAAAATACAGCAGCAACAGAATGTGCCCCAAAGAAAGAAACTGTTATTGAAACACCTTCAGAAGAGATTAACTACAGTCCTATAGGATATATTGAGACTGGCTTTGAAAATAAAAGGGCTGTTCCAAGACAGCCATCTGTACTGTCTATGGCTAAAGGTGTGGTTATTATTAATGCAGAGACATTTAACAATCCTGAGCATGCCCTCAGTGGTCTGGAAGAATTCTCACATATGTGGTATGTATTTTGCTTATGTGTCCATAAAGAAATCCTAAAAGAGAAGAAAACAGGAATATTTTGTTGTGTAAAGTAACACCAAAAGTGTGGAATAGTTAAATTGATACAAAAGTGTGAGTAAATACGGTACTGGCAGCATATATCTGTCTTAAAGTCTTGAATAGGCATCAAATAGTTTTAAACTAGACATAGCATAAAAAATGATGTGTTTGCTGTCCCTTTTGCTCCAACAAACCTCGGTCGTCAGTACCCACTAACAAGAATAGCGACGAAGTTCAACGCCATAAATCATTAAGCCAATTTGGATGTATTTGACTGTAGTTTCGTAATTTTAATATCTATTAGAATATTGTTGTCATTCTATATCATTTATGAATGTTAAATATGTGTTATGTGGCAGTACTATATTGAAATAAATAAACTAATTGATGATAAAAACAAATTTATGTACCATCAACATGAGTAAATATTTTTAAATGTATTTTTTATGTTAAAGAATCCCATTGCATGTTACATCTATAAAATAAGCTTTTTATGATCGCCAAATTATATTATGGTAAAATCTAAAAATTAAAAAATAATGTTTGTTCTGTTTTAGGATAATATTCCACTTTCATTCAACTGCGAGTAATAGTGTGCCAGCTAAGGTTGCTCCTCCAAGACTTGGTGGTGAAAGATGTGGGGTTTTCTCAACAAGATCCCCTCATAGACCATGTCCTATTGGTTTATCATTAGTCAAGATACTTAATATTGAAGGTATGTCAATGCTTATTTTATTTTGTCACAAATCATAATACCAAGATGTTTTGTATTTTCTTTTTCTTGTATTATTTTAGTTTTCCTACCTAGCACTTCCCTATGATACTACTGTCAGTTTTCTTCAACAAAGATAAAGTACCTTTCCTGAGATAGACCTTAATAGTAACACACAGGGTTTCTGATAATTTGCAGGTAACAAAATTTTTTTCAATGGAGTAGATATGATAAATGGTACACCGGTACTGGATATTAAACCATACATACCGCAATATGATTATCCAATGCAATCATTTGATCCTGTCATCGAAAGACCATGTACTGAGGGAATAAGTGGGATACTGGCGATGAATAATTTACAATAGACGAATCTCAAGACGCGAACAGGTTAGTTTTGTGAGAAGTGTTAGAAAAAATTAGAAAGGTTTATGATTAAAAAATAATTGTATATTAGTCATTAAGTAACATTTTGATTAAGATACCTTATTTTTATATACGAATATGTTTTATACAGAAAAAGGATATAATATATATTAAACGATTTTTTAAAATTCACTCTGCCGTACCTACATTAGATGTACATAACCTTTCTGTTCTAAATAAGAAATAGATGACTTATAATATATTATTTAGAATATGTTTAACATTCATATTTTTAATTGACTCCTATTGAATCCTGACTATAAATACAGGAGTGGAAAACTTCGATACTATTGAGGAGTTGACAGGGATTAATTAATTGTCAATTTCTTTCAAAGCAAATTAGCATTTTGTTACAATGTAGAAAATAACTATTTCGTAATCACATACGTTTTAATTAGCCTTATCGAGTATTTAAAATTAATATACCAAATACTCTTCGATTAACATTTCTTATTAAATAATACATTATTGGAGTTTTTAATTAAAAAATATAATGGATTTTAAATAATATCAAAATTGAAAATAAGATACAAATAATTTGCTGAGTTATCTATGATCAATTGATTTTACAACTTCAGATTATTGTCACTTTGCAGTAGCCGACTTGAAAATCAACTTGGTATAGACACAAGCACTTCTTCAGATTCACCGTTTGACGATGAGCTACTTTCTCCAATGAACAATGACAACCTCATCACCCCAATCTCACAGCATTCCCCAATAAACTTAGATTCAGTGGACGGCCTAAGATCTCCTGTGCGTAGAATGGATTCGGAACGTGGAGCTCCAGATGGTCAAGAAAGATTCACACCACCACAAAGAAATCTATTAAATCTGAGCGACGGCATAAGAGTTCCCAATTGGATAACCAACCCGCCCTCACAGTCTTATAATGTAAGATTTACAGATGATGCTCTAGAAAGACTAAACAGCTTAATTGGAGATAGAGCAGAACCATTCAAAACTAACATCGAAAGTCTTCTATCAGAAGATCCAAGATCGCTATACGTCAGGACACGGTACCCAGACCATGAATACAATTGTGTATTAGAAGATTTGTCAGTTAGCTGCGTTTTTGACTCGAATACGTCTATTTGTACTATTATTACTATAAGGAATGCTGATGATTTACAGAATTAATGTCACATGGACGAAGCTTGAATAATTTATTTGCTCATTAAATGTGTTGTTGGAGATTTTATTTTTTGTAAAAGAACATGTGTTTCCCTGACCCAAAATCGCCAACGCTTTTAGGAATTTTAGCTTTGAAATATCTGAATGTGCAGCCGTTCATCGGTATGGTTTTAAGTTGGTTATCATGATTCAAGCTAATTTTATCAGATAAAGATGACCATTCAACATTATCTCTTGAATACTTGTATTGGATTTCCAAAAAGGTACCATTGCCTGCGTCTTCTCTTGGCACGTAGACGACTTTGTCTAACTCATACACTTCACCTAAATCAAAATAAAGGTTCAACGGTTGCCCAGGCTTTGATTTACCCAGATAGGTCCAATTTGTATGCCATATTTTTTTAGATTTCTCATTGGTCAAATTACACACCTCCTGATTGAGTTGGCACGGAAGATTGCATGTCACTTGTACTCCCTTTATGACGGACTTTAAAGGATCTTCCAAAGTTTTTCTTCGTATCGATGGACTCCACTGTGATACTTGGTTGTTTGCAACTGTCCTAATTCTAAAGACATATTCACTGTTTGGAATAAGGTCATTAAATGTAAATGTAGTATCAATTATATTCGAAAAGACTACACCATCTTTTTCAATTTCATAATATTCAACTTCAATTGGTACTGGTTTCCATTTAATAATAATGCCTGAAACCGACGTCAAAAATTCTTGATAATCTTCAAATTCTATATTCTGTGGTATTTCGAGCGCATTGTTAACCTCTAATTCTGCCCCGAATACTTCATTCTTATTCGTATAGTCCCGTAATTTTATGTGAATTTCATTTAAAGTGATGTCTAACTTTTTTATTTTTATCAAAACAAATTTTTGTTTAATGGTGTCACTAAAATCTCTCATATATGAATTGATTACAAAATTTTCTTGATAAATATAACAATTAGACTTTTGTTCAAATTCCTGCTCGCTTTTCACTTTAATTATTTCGAAGTTTTCACCGTTAATAGCAACCTTAATAGATTCTATGTCCTGTGAAACGCTTACTTGCAATATAGTTGCTCTCTCTTTAACCATGTTTAAATAAGTTCCATATGTTTTATTTATCTTTATAAATAAATTACCGATATCATTAGATTTTGGACCGACAACTTCGATTTCCGTAAAAGCGTTTTCGTTCTCCAAATATTTTGATGATATTCCGTCATCTTCATATACAAGAAAACTGGTTTCTGCATTCGGATAAATAGTAAATATTCGTACATCTCTCTGTACATCGTAAGGATTATTATTTGGTTTAACCATTGGTATTATTGAGCCTTCCTTTATGAAAACAGGAATTTTCCACAAAGGCGCTATAACGTTATTGTAAATTTTCCCTCCCTGATACTTTTGGCCTGTAAAGAAGTCTATCCACATCTGTGTTTTATCTGGAAGATATATACCATTTCGGACTGAACCATATTCGTTACATTTTTCGTTATAAATCGGAGCGACTAAAATACTCGGTCCCCACATAAACTGATATTGTGAGTCCTTTGTATACGCTACATTTTCATCAGGGAATTCTAAAAACATGGCTCTTATCGTTGGTAATCCATGGATAGCCTCATATCCAATAGAATAATTATAAGGCAAAAGCATAGATTTCAATTTTAAATAAGCTCTATTTATTGTTGTTGCTTCTACATCATAACTAAATGGAGTTTTAGGGATGTTCCCCCAGCCATCCATATTAAGTTGTAAGGGTGTAAATGCCTTCCATTGATAATCACGAATGTTTACTTCTTTGAGACCACCGTCGTAAATACCGTCCATGTCTGACCCAAGAATTGGTATACCTGATAATCCTGAGCCTATATAGGTAGGTATGTGAAAGCGAATGTATTCCCACCTGCCTCCACGCTGGTCGCCACTCCAAATGCCCGACAGTCTTTGGGTGCCAGCCCATCCATCAACCATAATAATCATTGGTCGATTATTATATTTCGTGTTTCTAACAAATATGTTAGATGCGTTTTCAACGGCACTTAACGCAAAAGAGTATCCTTCGCCGATCCAAGCAACGTCGCATTTTAGGGCTACTACATCAGCGACCCTGACTTCTTTCCCCAAATCTCTTTCCCCTTTCTTTGGATGTAATGGATCAACAGGTTCTAAATTGGATTCAGTCCATAGGGCTACATTCACACCTTTACCTACGGCGTATGAAGAAAATTCTTTTAAGTTGTCAATGTCACCATCTAGAGTGCTTGTCTGACCGTAACCTGAACCGTAACCATCGTTAGGTATAAACCACCCTAAAGGCATGTCGTGCTTTTCATATCTGTCTATCATAGCACGAGCAGAAAACTGGTAGTTGTTTTTCTCGCCATTTAGTGATTCTAATATACCTGTTTTACCATCCATTTCGTTTGGTTTGTAGCTCTTATAATACTTACCATCTTCAAATAGAATCGCTCCACGTGTGTTACAGTCGACTTCAACCCAATAATCACGATTAAAAGCATTCAAATGAGCTTCGTAATACGCATATTCGGGCAATAAAAGAGGATTTCCCGTTAATTCATAATAATCCCTTAAAATATCCCTAGGTTTTAAATTGATGAAGTAATAGGCATCATAATAGCTACATTTATGGTATGTGGAAATAATTTCGTTAGAGTCGGTTCCAAAATCATAACAGCCCGGTTGCCAGGTGTTTCTAAGAATACCATATCCGTAGGAAGACCAATAAAACGGACATGGTGATGAAACACCACCAGCATCCCAATTATTTGTATTGGCTATATCGATAATTTGTCCCTTGTGCGTGAATCGGCCATTTTGCATTCCTCCTCCGAAGAAATACTCGTCGGATCGTTGATATACAGTTTGTTCGCATTTGTAATCCGAATACGATAATGGACTAAATTCTATAAACACATCGGAGTTGTGTCTTGCGTCGTGCACTTTAATTGTTCCAGATATCTTATCAAATAGTATATTTATTTCTTTTGTTTGAACGATGTATTGAGCCTTTGCATCACCTAATATCGAATTTTTAAAAGCGATATACCCATAACTTTGTTCTTCTTTATTAATTATTTTTGCTTTATCTTCAGGGTTTATTGGAGTAGGATACTCCAAAAAAGTTCCTGACGGTGACATATAATACCTGAATACGTGATCATTGAGTATATAAAGCCTTCCTTTTTCTCCTGTTACAAAATCGATGCTATAATAGTGTTCATGTTTCTCTATAGATTGAATTCCTCCTAATATTTTAGGTTTACCTTCGTCGTTTGTCGTCATTTTTATTAAACAGCGAAGTGTTTAATAAACCTGAAAGCAGTATAAGATTAATGCGTTACATTAAACGGATGCGGCAGGGGATGAAGTATAACAATCTTTTAATAAAACTAAAAATCTTTTAATACTTAATAAAACTTCAATAGAACAAGATAAAGTAAAAAAACTAAAACCCAACTACGACAAAAAACGACGCTGAAAAAGTATAAAAAAGATGTGAATTATATGCAATTAGCCCATAAATGCAAGTAAAGTCACAAGCGAATGCTAGTAATATATATATATTCGAAATGTACAAGTGAAGCGCTTTAAAATGATACCAAACACGGCATATCTAGCTTAACTTTATTTTTTTACTCTGTATATTTTGTCCGCTAGAGGGCGCCACAT
>DWAJ01000960.1:0-26169 GCA_018238005.1 Eurema mandarina
TTAGATTTTTCATACAAAAGATTTTTCCCGCTAATTCCCGTTCCCGCAGGAATTTCGGGAATTCCTTTCTTAGCGGATACCTACGTCATAACATCTACCTGCACTGCAAATTTCAGCCCGATCCGTCTAGTGGTTTGGGCTGTGCGTTGATAAATCACTATGAATTATATAGATATAGATTTATTTGTTTACTGTTACTTTAATCCAAATTATAATAACAACTAAAAATGGTATAAGGCGGTTTTATCTTAAAAAAGTAATTTTTACCAAGCAACCAGCGTCTTCATTGCTGAAGGTCGTGTTTACTTTGATAGTACAAAACAACCTAGTTTTTTTTTAACTTTTATTTTATAATTATTTTATTAAAAATTTTTTGTCTCATTCTAAAATCATTATTTATTGTCTGTTTATTACATTTAATGTGCATTTTCTTCCAGTCAAAATATAACAATATATAATATATTCGTCTACACATATTTGCATCCCCATTCTGCATTGTATTCATAACGGTCCTAATTGGATCAAATCGATATCTATTGTTTGTTCGCAAAATACCGGCTATTTGCGATATACATACATACAAACGTACATACAGTATATGATACAATGCACACGACTGGATTGTATCCTGACATATACTAATACTAGGTCTGTCCCGAGGTTTTACCCGCGTAATTCCCGTTCCCGGGGCAATACCGGGATGTAAGCTATCCTATCTTTTAAGTTGGATCTAACTGCACAAGGTGTGCAAATTTTATTATTACCGGTTAAGTGGTTTAGTTGTCCATTGAGGACAAACATTGTGACACGAGATTTATATATATTAAGATAATTACAAAGGATTTGTGTAACTGGTCTATTAATTTAAATGATACTTTAAATTGCAGTTACGTTTACGCTCTTAGATGAGCTGGTTAAGTAGGGTCATGACTTTATATATTCTGACAGTAAAATAATCGAATAAACTTGTATCATGTTTATTAAATTATATAAGGATAATTCCAATCTCTTTTAAATTGTGATATGACAATTTAGTTTAGGATATTTTCAATAAGAAATATCAAAACTTATAACGTCAAGGACTTTGAAATGACGTAGTATATCAAGAAGCGAGCTCACATTACACATAAGAAAAAACTTACAAAAATAATAAAATACCGGTGGTTAATGTTTTGTAATACCATGACGATTCAAAAGTGTTACTATATGTAGCTTAGTAGAATAAAGATACTTTTGACTTTGACTTTGAATATATTTTTAAAAAACAAAGCAGTATTCGCGGTCACGGGTCGGTTCGTTTGTCTGACAAAAACAACAAACATAAGTGAGGAATCATGTACAGTGGGATGCGTGTGCGCATGAATGGCGCGAACCAGTTTGACGAGACAGGTGCCAGGTGCTCGGTGCTCGGTGCCAGGTTCTGTGCTTGTCTGGATCGCGTGGAATCACTGATTTTAATGCAGCGTATTTTTTGTTTTCATTGAACATAGCTTGGATTTACTTCAAGGTCAGTTGTTTTTATATACTTATGTTGTTAAGAAGAACCTGCTATTATTGATTATATACGAGATATATGTTACAAGAAACCGGGCAATGGAGTTAGTTTATAAAAAGAAAATAATATTTAAGCAAACAGTTATCTGGGATTCAAGACATGTTACAGTATTTATGCGTCACCGTTCTGTTTAGAATATCATATAAAGAATATATATGTCTAGTTTCTTTATATTCACCGTGGCTCAATCACAGAACGAATGCTAAAGTCGAAGCAAAACTCAGCCAATTTACCGCAAACACGATCAGACGGAGACAAAAGGCAAGCGCATTCTAAATGCAAATCGTGAATAAAAGTCGTATCTCAACTGTTTCGAAATCTCAATACGAAAGATGACATTTAAGTGAAGAGTAGAAACGTGACGCGCCCTGAGATTGCATCGAGTTGAGATCGAGTCGGGATCGAGTTTAGATCGAGTTGGCAAACGCCGCGAGATTAATATTACTTGTAGCAGATTCAACATTTTTTTTCTTTTTTCATTAACAAAATAATAATATAACTATTTCTTTCTTAAAGGTTTTTATTATAAAAATGTTGGCTTAGTTTTCATTAACCAGTAATGTTGCTTTCATTTTTTCTTTAATAAGCTATCTCTTTTTGTACAAGTAGCCTAGATTCGTAATTTCGTGCGCCCTTTATAAATTAGTGGCGCGGTTTTTACCGTTCTTTTTAATAAGTGAAAATTATGTTTTTACAGAAATATTAACCTGTACTATACTGCTGATACAAGAATATAAAATAGACTTAGTTCTGCATTGTCGGTACAAACAAACAGAGTATTACTAAACATATTAATTAGTATATGTGAAATCTATTAAAACAATTAATTTTATATATGAATAGGTACAGAATATCTTTATTCACTCCTTAAAAAACTTTGAAATATATCAATATATAAATGATAATAAACAATTACATCGAATAACCTCAAAAAATCTTAATAACTTAACCCTACTAATTCGTCCGCCATTAAAGGTATATCACAGACCCGGTCGTTAATTAATCATACGAAATAACGAGCAGGCGACATAAACGCTATCACAAATAACATAACCGTTTAATGAAACGCGTAGATTTACAGATATTAATAAAAAGGGTCCAACTGACCCTTGCCGGGGCAATTATCGCCCAATAACCGGCTTAGTGCTCGAATTGGGGGTTTTAAGTTTAATTCACGGTGTGATCGGCGAGATACCAATATAATAAGGGTTAGATTGTAAGTTTTTGTTTAGAGGTCCGTGTCCTACCGATCCGCCCCGGCTTCGCTCATATATGTATATTATGTATGTATTTTATTGTTATACATATAAACTCCTCTTTCTTGAATTCCTCTTGATTTACTCTATCGATTAAAAGAAACAGCATGAGAATCGGTTGCGTAATTTTAAAGATTATAGCTTAAGAAAGCGATCGTGTTTTATACTACATATTATGTAGTGATACAATTTGGTTTTAAAAATATATTCTATCAAAATTTTGAATTCAAGTAACAATAAGTTATCATTGGTAACAGAAATGTAATAATTTAACAGATTATAGCGATTTAGTAATCGGCTTACCGGAGCGACGCGGCGGACAGGTGCGTTCATTGTAATGTATCAAATCTGACATCCGCAAACAACGGCGATGCGATGACCAATTATGATGCGATTTTTAAAACTAGTAGGTATCATTTTAGTATTGGTAGCTATTTGTTTATTTATGATTTTTTTTCATTAAAGTTACAAAAAGAAAAGCACGGATATAGAATCTAAATATATATAATTCAAAGGTGACTCACTGACATAGTGGTCTATCAACGCATAGCCTAAACCACTGGACGGATCGGGCTGAAATTTGCCATGCAGGTAGATGTTATGACGTAGGCATCCGCTAAGAAAGGATTTTGATCAATTCTACCCTCAAGGGGATAAAATAGGGGATGAAAGTTTGTATGAAAATAAACGCGAACGGAGTCGCGGGCAACAGCTAGTCTAAGTATAAAACTTCACATAAAAGGCAAACCTAGCCACGGTCGATAGCTAGTCATATTATGTAATGATGAAATAAATTATTTAATTATTTGGTTTTGCTAAATTTTATAAATTTGTATCCCAAAACGTTTCAACAATGATGTCAATCTGAAACTCCTACTTACAATGTTCTGGAATTTTCTAATTACCGTTCCGTTCAGATCTAAAGAATTCCGTCACAAAAGTAATGCGTATCGACGTCGACAATAGCTGTACGTAGGTACAGCAAGACAAACAAAGTAACAAAGGAGCACTTAGGAGTGACCTATAAAGAAAATTGGGTTAACTTAGCGACTCGCAAGTTACGGGCAATTTGGTGATAAGTTATGGATTTAGGGCTTATGTTACGTTCACGGGCTATCAAAAGATCGGGGCGGGTATACATTGCTATCGAAATTGAAATAAAATCGTTAACGCGTTATTTAAAAAAAAGCATTTCATCGTTTTGCTTATCTAAAGGGGGTCTTATATTATATAGTCTCTGATTTTTCTGGGATTGAGATTACACATTATAAATGTTTATGGGGATGCTACAAAGATAAAAATATGTAATCTATATTACATTTGTATAAAAAAAAAAAAAATTAATTTATAAATAATATGGATCCCTGAGTCTGAAATAAATGATTTTTATTTTTATTTTTTTATTATAAAGAAGTTAGTTAGGAATTTTAAAAATAGATTTTCCAATAGACTATACGTAAACAAAGATAAATCAAATTTTTAGCGGGTAACACCGCAGTAGATAGCTAGTCTATTCATATAAACATCGTTCATACAGCCTTCACAAATCCACCTCATTAATTTATCTCAGTTTTTTATCTTGCAACATTAACCCTCCACCACATGCGGGGGGTTAATAGAGCCCGGGAGATAAATCTCCAAAGTTGTAAAGTGTACAACTAACGGAGTTTTCACGAGTCCACAGTTAAGCGAAAATACTTGGAAGTGGGTCGGACGGACTGCGATTGCGTAATGCCTTCAGTTTTTGGATTTTTATAGTTAAGTTTAGTTTGAACTTGGAATTCTATTGGGTAAAGGATACAATGTTGCCGTGTAACTTTGACTTGATTATTAATTGCACAATGACACCTTTTTAAAATTAAACCTAACAATTTAGTCATTTTTAAGAATATTGGGTGTTAAACGGGACTTTAATACAGGACTTATGTTACTATGTTGTTATGTTTGTTTTTTAATAAAATATCGTTAAACACATCAATTTTCTTAGTAGTAGTTAATCCTTATAATATAAGGTTATAATCATAATGAAAATAAAGCACAACTCGCTAAAAACATTTAAAATGTTGTGACTCTTATCGAAAATTCATCAGCAACTATTTTGTAAACAAAAAGGTTTGTTTCACAAAATAACGGCGACAACGCTAAACTCCTCTCCCGAGCAGATTGCAGTGAATTGCATTTTAAGTGACAAGCGACCTGAAGCTAAGCAGTTTACACGGATTAATTAAGATTTCGCCCGCATTTCTAACAAATACGAAAACCTTTCACGGCCACGTTAACCCCAAGACGCACATACATCCCACTTAAAGGGTTAACTCTATACGTGTTTTTGTACGTTAATTAGGAGCCCGAAGTTTGCAAGTCAGTCCTTAAAATTTCCCAATGGGTATTATTTGGCCATAAATCAACCCTTCCATGGGTTTGCGTATCGCCACGACTCGAGCCAATCCCTGGTGATTAATTGATTAGCGCGAACCGTTTTATAATTTTTGTGATTTATTAATCGTGTCGCACTCACTAAATAGATGTGAGAACGGGAATTAATATAACCAACGCTGCAACTACTTTCTAGTCGCCAGTGATCTAAGAACTCGATTAAAACAAACCAAAAATGTCACAGATAATAATAAACTTATTTCTAATCCGCCCACTGGTCAATAAAAATCAAATAACGTCGCACAAAGGGTCATCACTAAAACGAATTGGCAAATCGTCCCGTACAAGGAAAATGATAACACGAATGACGTCACGGGGAGCCAATAACTTGTCGAAAGGCCGACGGATCCGCTGAATCAATTTCAAAACCTTTAATTGGCCTTTTGCGATCTTCCCGATGTCCCCTCCACTTAGATACAAAAGACGACAAAGAATTTAATTGATTCTCGGGAAATCTTTTCGTGATTGTTTTCGCGAGACTCACTGGACGGCGAGCGCTTCAGATCCGATACATTAATACTGCTGCATTTGCATTCGGTTTAGTTTTTATTGAGCTATTAATTGAAGCTGGTCAAACCAGTTTTTTATCGTGGCATAATTTAAACGCATCAAAGTCCTTTGAAGTTACAACAAGTGCATAACACTTGTCTCGAAAGGAGCCAACCAATTTTCAACACGTATTTCAAACAAATAAACAAAAAATCTTAACGGCGATCTCTTTCCAATAACACGTTCTCAAAATGTTGTGGGTCCTGTAGCCTTATCGTTTTCGTAACAGCGAGCATAATTTCAATAAAAGTGTTTGTTGATAGTCGCTAGCCGGGCGCGGGGCCCGGCCGGCTGGGGAGCCCTCGAGGGTCGGCCGCCATTACAAACCGTTGACTGATACAAACGAGTTTCTAATTCGGGCCACTTCCTCCGATTCCACACGTTTAATTAAATAACTAACATCAATCGCGCCGCCCGCGACACTGACACTTCTAATGAATATTAATGAAACTGTTTTTCCTTCGTACGGCACTGATAGGTTTATTGGAAAGGATATTTTTGATTTGTTTTGATTTTTGAAGTATTTAAAGAAGGAAATCCTCTTACAGATATCGTGTACAATACGACGAAACCGAAGCCCTCGGGACGTTCTTTATCGCATCTTATAGGCAGCTCACACGGAAGTAATTTGTTCCTAGATAAGCTTAAAGCAACATTACATATAATTGGCAACACAATAGATCAGATTGAAACCTTTCCAATCGTGGGCTCCTCAAAGCGTAACTATTACGTAACACTTAATGAAGTTAACATGAATAACGTTGATTCGCATTTCGCATCGAGCCGGGCGTACAAGGGAACACGTTTTGAACGTAATCAAATTTGCGTCGAGTCTTTAAGGGTTGAGCCAATTTTGGGCCTTCTAATAAATTATATTGCAAAACTCCGGCGACACACTTCGTTGCCACTAATTGGTCCAAATTCGAGGACCCGGCTTATAATTGGTCGGATTTGGCAAAATTAGCGGATCCAAACATCGGTTTTCGGAACTAATGTGGGCGAGGGAAACACGGATAGCGTGTATAAGTTCGGACCTAATGAAGATCCGCGAAGACGCCAAACAAATTCGCTAACTTGCGAGGGAATTTCGTCGCGTTGATTAGAAATTCTTGCTTAATTAACTCTTGGGAACTGCTGAATACTTTCCAAGCTTTACATGATGCAATATACTTTGTAACCAGTATACTTATATCCCCCTTAGAGCATAAAGTCACTTTAAGGAACAAATTGAGGACATACTGAAAAGTGGAGCCAACTTGAATACTCGTATGTAACTAGATATAATACAGAGCGATGAATGCAGCTTACAGTAATCAAAGGACATTTCTAATCTTTCTGTCCAATGGTATTATATGGAAATAAGAAAAGTTAATTACCTGTTGCCAAACTTACAAAGTATCAAATCGACTGCGTATATATTCCGCGACAGTATATCGCACACAGTAGGTACATAGAGATAGGCTTTTATCCGTCGGTACAGCCATGTTTTTAAATAAATGAGGCTTGAAATGTACGAACGAGCGCTTTAACATCGTGGAAATAGAATTTATGGATAATTTTCCAGATATAGACTTTTCGAATCATGCGTAGGCGTTTTGTTATATCTCAATTATTTGTAGATAATAGATAAACAATGACGTCATTTATAATATAAGTATAAGGAATAGATTGTTGTATGATCAAAACGTATCTTAACATCAAGGGTACACTCATTTTAAAAAGAAGAAGTTACTTATCATATTGTTTAGCACCGGATTTCAGAGCCTGAAAATATTGTCCCGATTTCTGTTATTTTATTTCCCTAATACAAATTTATTAGACCAGGAAGTAAATACAGGAAGGATGTACAATATGATTTATGTCCAGAAATAAAATACGAATTACGATTATAAACGATAATTATTATGAAAACGAAGGGACAGTGTATTATCAAGGTAGGTATATAGCTTTAAATTTCAAATCAAGTCAGGTGAACTAGGACATCGAGTGAGCTATCCAGTTCAATTGATGTACTATCGATTATTGACTCACTACGATTAGCATAGCAAACCAGCTCAAGATTATAAGTCTAACTCGGAGCTGGGCTCTCCATAAATTATCCGATAACCGAGTCTCGGCGCGTCTACTCGTTGCTAACTGTTAAACAAATCATAACAATAACAAGTTTTATTCATTCATTATTCATCCTATGTCCTTATTGTATTCTCAGCACGTATACTTGTGAGTGTGTGAGTGCATCTACGTATTTATTTGAATGTGTGCGTGTATGTTGATGTGTGTGTAAGTGTATGTATGCTGCACACATGCAAACGAGGAATCTGAAGGCGTCCCAATTAAAGCGAACTGTGACGAAGTTACAAAAGTTGGATGAAGAATTTCCACGTAATTAGGATAAGTTTATGCATTCAGCGGAACTTTTAATTGCTGTTACAGGTTGCTGTCAATCAGCTTTTTATCGTGCCGCGATAAATCTTTAGTTCCTATAGTGGCTGTGCACGGCTATTGACGCGAACAGATTAATTAACTTTCAAATTATTTATGGCATACCGACTAATGAAAAGTACAGTGCTGTGAGAAATGGATAATAAGTGTTTATGGTGAATTCATGTAAATGATTAAAAGAGTGTCTTTGACTTATTATTTTGTAGGTAAAGATCAAGGTCATTTACGAAGTTAGAAAGCGACCTAACTAGAGAGAGAAAGGGAAATACTAAAATATGTATGAAAATACAAAAGACAGAGACATATAAAAGTAAACTTGTATGAGATTTTTTCGCATTCCTCAGAAAAGCATCGCAAATAGTGGATTGTTTTCTAAACAGAACGCAATCAAAGAAAACTTTATATAAATCCTGTTTCCTCGAACAAGAATGGTTTGCGGAGATCGCGATAAGAGCAATATGAATGCGAATAACATTTTAGCGATCCCCGGCCTTGTACGGAACCGTTTTATGTAAATCACAATCGCGCCTCGCCTATCTGATACTAGTTGGTCGGTGGTAAGGCGATTTATTTGTGAACGACTTTTTATATGAAACTACGTATATATTATGTATTATTTTATTTCAAATAAAACACGTGACTATAAATGATTTTTTTTTTTGGATTGGCAAATGTGTTCATTTAGAGTAGGTATGAACATAAACAAAATTTTGTATACGTATGATACTTACAAGTGAATGATACATCAGAATGTGTTCTTTTTATCGTTTGCGTGATATAGCTTTTGAAAGATATACATGCATTTAAAGAGATACACATGTGATATCAGTGGCGATATGAATATGCCAAGCCCACAATATTTTTGAGGAATCCCTAGCGGCTGTAACGGAAACCCGTTATGTCTTGGCCATCTGATTCTCGATAAGCCTTCATGTATTGGTATTAATATGGAAATTATTTATACAATTCTTTAAGTCGCAATTTTACGCTACTGACTCATGTATTACTCAGTAGATACGAGTAGCTTATTTCTCTTTCTCTCCGATTTTGTCGCATTGTCGTCGGCGACTAGTCGCACGCGCATGGCCGGCTCGCAGACCATTTGTCGCTCCATCCAAGGAGGCAGTTCGCGATAATGATGCCTTAACCCCATCCAAGGATGCGCGATTAAAAATAATAAGCGTTTTCGCCGCTCTGCCGTTTAGAGATTAGCTCCGAGATTCCAGTCGTTGGAATAATGTTCGAGGAGTTGGCGAATTTTCTGGAACAATACCTTTTTGGTGTTGCTAATTTATATGTGGAATAAAATTCTTATATTAGAAGCGTTATTTAGGAAATACATTTATAAAATATCTTAAGAAGAAAATCTCATATTTAACAAGTAAATAATTATTTTTAAAGAAATTAAAGAGAGATACATTTATTGTAGATTACAAACATTTTGATACGTATTCATAGTATCAAAATATATTATCTGATCTGAATATTAGTGCTGTGTTACAATGTCAAAGAAGAATGTCTAAACATTATTTTGTAATTAACTGTCATTCACTATTGCTTCGTTCCTCTTTAAAACGAAAGGTGATAATTTATATTAAGTTGAGTAGATATTTTGTAAACTCATTAGTCACTGGTTTATATTTCTTATTACTTTCGACTTTAATAAGTGAAATAGAGAAAATACAGCCAATAAACGTATTTAAAAGATTCGAAAGCTACCGTAATACGTGATAATGAGTTGCCTCAGTTAATAATCGAAGATATGAAGCAAGTAAGGCGGCGCTCGGCCTTAATTCGCGAGGTTAATCAATGTTTTTGTTTGCTCGTCGAGTTATCGCACTTAGCTGAACCAGCACTGAGTCAGAGCTCATCGTTTTCGGAATATCCGGTTTACAGATCTAATAATCTGTAGATTTTATTGATACAGAAGAGAAAGTTTGGCTGAAACATATTATGGGTCTCATTTAAGTGGATGACTCATATGCAATGCAAATTTAAGGACACCTCAAGTCAATTTTGACAGATTTGTATGGCGCACTGTCAAATCGATACGGTTTCAGTTGTACTTAAAGTTGAATATCGTTTCAGTCGACAGACTCAAGACTAAGTCATTCGAGCGCGCGAGTCGCGGTGCCTTTAAATATCAGCAATCAGCAACTAAGTTAAACTAATATTTTTTTAATAATATGAAGAGGGGAGACGAGCTGGACGCACTCCTGATGGTAAGAGTAACGCCAGCCCATAGCCGGGGTGCACTACACCGACGCTCCCCACTTTGAATTGTCAGATGTTAAGACTCATTAGCCCAGTAGTTTAAATTAATAATTAATTTGTAATACTAAGATCATTCACATGATTAAGTACTCGTATAGTTTACTATGACTTTAAATAAAAGGGTAAAGGCTTCGTGTATCACTTAGCCAGTTTTAAGGTAATTTAAAGTAAATATTTTGCCTTTAATTCAAGCATACAGCGATTACGTAAATATATGGGGTTTAAGCTTAAAAATATATATTTATGTATGTACAATGAGCAGTTCTACATGAAACTCGCGTTATAAAGAACATTCGTGACCCATTCCGTAAATGAGCTAAACTTTCCGTTTTAATTTTTGAAATTAAAACGTGCTTTTGCGTTATATTTTTTGGTTAACCTAGAATTGTTTTATTCGTTTATAAGATTTTTATTTTTACCGCATTTTCATTTTGGTACATTTTTAGCAAACTCAATTTAATTATGATTAGCTATGATATTGGAAAAGGAGTAATGAAGATTTTGCGCTTAAAATCGTGTAGTGTTGTATCAGTTTTTGCCTGATGGTAAGCGATAATTGCGAGACTTGAGTTGCTGATCTTAAAAATGTTGTATGAAAAGGATTACATACAAACGGAATAAAATATGGAATAGCATGAGTTATGCCATAACCAAATCTGGGCAGTGAAAAATGGAACTCTGGCACTATATACTATAACTATTGAAATTACATAGTCAACGTTGGGATTATAAGCCAGTATAAGCTTAAATTTATTAGACTTTTGCAAAACGTTATTAGCGCCTAGCAACAAAATACATTGGAATAGAACAAAACGGTTTAGCAACTCATGGTAGGGTTAAATAGGCTTCGTCATTCTTTCTAAGTGAGCGCCGGGACGTGTACCAGCTCGTTCATTTGTTTTAATTAACCGTTCCCACGTTGCCATGGCAACCGGATTTACATAATGTTACTATCTTGGTTTGAAATAATTATATGGAATTGGGAGGTGTTTTGAAATTCGAAGTAATCATTTTCTGGTCTAATAAATCTTTAAAGTTTTGTGTAAGAATATTACAAGGTTGGTTTTTGTGTTGCTTAGTTGTTTTGGACGTGGAATTTACAAAAACATATTAGCGATTCGTAGGTTTGGTTGTTAGTTTTTAAAGCGAAATCTACGGAATGGATTTAGTTCGAGTTTGGCATACACATACATTAAGCACAGTTTAAAAGGACATTATTACTTCCATTACAAGCATAAGAATCCATACTAATATTATAAATGTGAAAGTGTGTTTGTTTGCCACGCCCTAACTCAGCAATCAATCGACCTGATTTTTGGCATGAAGTTAGTTGAAAAGATGGAGAGTAACTTACGTACTTTTTAACTGGAAAAAAGGGTTATAAGGGTGGAAAGGGGGGTCCAAGTTTATATGAAAGTCCACGCGGACGGAGTCGGGGCCAATAGCTAGTAAAAAAATAAATTCGTGATGTTAAATCTTTACCAAAATTTTCGTTTCTAAAAATCCAACATTATCGCAATCGTGAATCATTTGGCATTTAATATTTACAGTTACTATACCGTCGTAACATGCTGATGGTCTTTTTGATAATTCCACAGGCAATTCTAGTGCTTAACTGTATGTATGTTAGTGTGTGATTCGCTTGAAAACACGACGAAAGAAATATTACTTATTTCTTAAGTCGCGGCGGTAATCACATTTGCTTTTGTTCGTCTCGGCCCTTTCATTCGCTTAATCGCGTTATTTCGGGACGGAAACGTACAAGACATGAGCGGACTTGATCGTATGATTTTGATAGATATATTATAGTCTAAGAAAGACGTATAAAAGAAGCGTCAAACAGAGAATAGAAGCTAAAAATCCGATAGACGTCCTATTGAATCACTATCTATTTTAAAAAACCGCATGAAAATCGATTGAGTAGTTTTAAAGATTTAAGTATACACAGGGATAGATGGAAGAAAGCGTTTTTGTTATAGTATTCACTTAGATAAAGTTTTAGACATCTTAAATGCAAAATTCCGAAAACTTGACTTCCCAAACTAAGACTTTAATAAGTCAACTGTATTATTTAAGAATAACATTAAAGTTTATATTTGAACTCGCCTGTGCCCTTTTGTATTTAGTCATACCCTTATAGTTAGTGTGTTGAGACGAAATTCGCTCCCTTGAACCGCTATTGAAGCTTTACGGAGGGAGGTTCTCACGCGGAAGCTCAATTCATGAATTCACTAGATTTCTGAATAGACATGTTTCGTGAAATATAAATTAAATAATATATCATATACATATATATCTGACGACCGCTTGGCGCAGTGGTAGCACAACTGCTTTCTGCGCGTAGGGTCGTGGGTTCGATCCCCACACCGGAAAAATATATTTGTAATTTACATTTGTATTTTTCTGGGGTCTGGGTGTTGCTATGTATTGTATGTATGTATTTACAAAAGTTAAGTATGTATATGTAATTGATTCCGTTATCTAGTTGAATACACAAATTCTGCTTAGCTTGGGACTAGAGGGCGCTGTGTATAAGTGTCCTAGTTAAATAATTTAACATGACACTAGATGGTGCAGTGTAAAAAGCGTACACATTTTTAAATTTAAACTAATATAATTTATAGTCATAATAAAATATGTCTGAACGTAGCTTGCACCGCGCACAGGAAAGCGCCGGACAAGGAAGGAAGACCGTCCATCTGTACGCTATAAGTGCCCAATTATACCCACATAGGGACCCGTATTCAATTGTTTTTATTTCATTTCAGCGAGAGATTGTTTTTCCCTATAAAACATTTGCCGAAAATTGGGAAAAATTCTATAAAAATATGTTTAGAAGTTCTGAAGTTTTTGCTAAACAGACAGACACAAAGAAAATTTCTGAATTTAAATAAAGGAGTATACGTATTAAAGTATTCAAGATATGTGTAATTTTAGTTAGATTAAGAAATAAATATCTTGGAAATGGTCATCTCAATCTATAGTTGACCACTGCAGTTTCATGAAAAAGTTTTTAGTGGTTTTTATGTTTATAATACTGAGCCTAATTCATACAAAGTTTTTTACCCCACGAATTTCCAACACTAAATTATAGTTCTATGACAGTGTCTCGCGTGTACAACTCACACAACTCACATAAACCGGCTTCCATCGCTCGTGTCAACGGACAGACGAAACGATTCACCTATTTATTTATAGCATCGGGGATCAAAGGGCGAACAATATTGTTTCATAACTACGATCGTAAATTACGAATTAATTGAATTCATTCGTTTATAATGAATTGGATGGCGCCTTTTTGTTGCGTTTGTTAATAACTTATAATTTGATGCTGTTTAGTCGTTTGGTAGGTTACATATTGGGCTAATAAAATAATTTGGTTATCACTATGAATTTGGAAATAAAATAGCTGAAATAATTTTAACGAAACTCCTGTAACGAATAGCTTATAAATCGAAATAAACATAGGCTTTCGATACAAAGTATTTATAATAATATAAAAGCGAAACGAGACCGCTAGAAAAGATAAAAAGCAATAAGTTATTACTTAAGCCCTAGTAAGTAACCTTAATTAAGTTGTAAGCTTTACTTTGTAAGCTGAATAGGTCTTAAAAATATCTAGATTACGACTTGCAACCTAGATGCAACGTTCAACTATTATATAACGGCCATAAAAGTCTTTTTATCTAAACTTATCTGCGCAATCTCATTAACAACGGCTTAGTCTTTTCATTATGACCCCATTTTAATTTGCATGAACACAAAACATTGTAGGAGATGGGTTTATGCAGACAATAAGTTTATTTCTGGGTTTAACTTGGTACCTTTTAATGGTAGGTTGGTTAGGTTGTACCTTTTGTTATTTTAGCAGGCATCAAGGATTTTTGATTTGAAGGTACTTATTTTTATATATCCATTAAAACTAGTTAGTAACGTGTCTGTATAAATATGCCTAAAAATAAAATAATAAATTGATGTAGACAAAAACATAATTTTAAAATAAATTTTAAATAATATTAAAGTTTTAATTTTGAGTATAAGTCGTTATATAGTATACACATATACCTACCATTACGGTATTAAAACAAGGAACTCAAATATTTATAGTTAGTTGTAACAAAAACATTTCATAACAAACAAGAACTCCGTCGTGCAAAACTGAAAATAACAAAAACCCGATGTGGCTACCAGAAATATTCATTCGTAAGTCCATTTCGAAATTTACATATTAAAATGAAACCAGTAAGCAAAGGTTAAGCCCGTTAAACAATAGCTCGCGTGAATAAAGACGCGCCCATTTTGCCGGCAAATATTTTTAAACTAGCAACACTATTAGTGTAGGACGCCGTTTTTGCATTTTAAATTTTTAGCTGGCAATACGCGTACTTAATTTCGCTGGTATCATTTAGAGTATTACAGTCTTTATGAATGGTTATGTCTGTAGTGGAATTACTAAGGATTTCCTTTGATTACAAAGGGATGCTTTGGTTACAGTAATACCTTCACTTAACTTTTGTTAGTTTATTTGTTTTTATATTTAAGTTTTTAGATCATTCATTTCTTTGGATCATTTAATATTATAAAATGTATACGTAGCAATAGATATTTTATAAAAGAAATAATTTTCATTGATATACATATAAGATATGTTTGTTTCGCCTGGCATTTGACGCTCCCCTCTTGAAACAAAGCATGACTTTTAGCCGGCTTAATTAGAATGTCAACGACACTTATTAATCAAAACCTTGGAGGCTCCTTTGAGTTTGTAACAATATGTTTCATTTCTATTTGACCAAAATATATTTTACATCACTTTAAATAGTAGAAAAATTTCCAGAGTCTTTATATTTATTAAAATATAATTATGAATGATAGACAATGGAACAACCTAATAAAAATATGTCGAACTTACGAAGTTACGATACGTTTCAAAAATATATAGGTTCTTGAGCAAACGGAATAATGCAAAAAACGTATATAATTCTGTATATATAGTAATATAGATGAATTAGATATTATTATATTATGCATTTTATCATAGTGTATGATAAAGAATAAACTTGGAGCTCAAGAATAATGTCTCAGACGTGCAAGTGATAAGAAAAATGTTTTGAGAATTCGAAGACTTGACTTTACATAACGCGACTTTCATTCCGTCAAGCTATTTTTCATTTAAACGCTTTAATTTTTGTAACTTCCAAATTGTTGCTTTACCCACAAAATATCATAGTACCTATTTAAAATTGGTGTTACTAATACACCGAGTTCTGAAAAGCGCTTATGATATTTATTTTTCAAGACTTAGATATATCTACAATTTCTCGACATCAAACCATTTGCTCCAAACTGCCAACCAGTCACTGGTTCACCTGATCTAGGATCCTCCCTTCGATCGAAAGGAAGTTTACATCCCCTTAATGGAACGAATCATTCCCATAATCACAAGCGTTTTAAACAAGTAGGAGAACGAAATCCGAAGCGTTGGTTAAAGTTTTAGCGAATGATTGTTGCAGATATGAAGCCGACGTCGCGTCGTTAAGTAACTTCTCAAACCGAAATACACCGCATCTACAACGAGAGCCAATTTAAACTTTTTCGAGCACTATGTCTCTGAGATATCTCGATCGCGAAATAATGTTTTAATGAGCTATGTGCGAGTCGGGTATGTCTATTATATTACTTGCTAGTCAAATTTAATCAAAATGATTAAATCGAAGAGCATACTAGTTTATAGTTGTGATAAGAGTACCTACTTTATCAATATTCGATTTTTAATTAAAAAATAAAGCACAAAGTTCATGATTTATGTCTCTTATTAAATAAATTACAAGAGGTATGTGACTTTTTATATTTTTTCTCCCTTAAAGGTTGTACAAACGCAATATTTCACAAGGTCTGATTCACGATAGTTAAATATATGTAAAGTTATCTAGACGGAAATGTTTTTAAATTCAAGAAATAAAAACACAACATTTGTTCTAAAGTTAGTAGCTTATCATATTTCAAAAATATACCTCATATAAATTTGATTATATCTGACGCGAACTATAGTTAGTTAACAAGGAACCCATTTTATACATAATAATTGTTATAACTGAGATATTTGTAATTTGTATGTATACACACGATTACAATGTAACACGGTGACAGTATTTGATGTACGATCAAAGTGGGTAAAAAACGCTTTTGTTTCCAACTTCGTCATAAGAAGTCAAGCATCAAGTGTCGAAGTATGTTCCAAATGCGGCACGCGTTAACAATATAAACCAGATTATAGCTGTTTTTACTGGACTTGAATTCCGCTTAATTGGACGGCAGGTACTGGTTTTATCTCAAATGAGATGTTTACGTTTGTACGAGCTGTACAAGCTATTAACAGGACTGTGTGTTTTTGTGTTTATTATTGATTTATTAAGCTGCTTGTTGGAGATAGTGTGTTGCTAAAAACGTCGTAATGCGTTCTGCGTTTTCTGTCAAATTGTTACCGTAAACAGTACAAAGTTTGTTGATTTACATATTTAAAAAAATGTGCCAAAGTTTTAGTATATAATATGTTTAGTGTATAACGTGTTGCCCGTCGTTAAGGGGCCAACTATAATTCAATGTTAAAATATTTTCTGATGTTGAAAACGTTAATAGACTATTGCGGTCGACTGTACACGTTAATTATAAAAGTATTGTTCAAGTAAGTTTAAACCAAACAATAGTTGACACGGTATAAACACCTCTAACCAGCGGAACGGTGACGTCATAGCCGGGGCCCGAAATAAGGGAAAGCCGGAACACATAATCCGTATAAATAATTAGGGGGGCCTCGCGTGCCACGGGTACTGCCGAGGTACCGAACCCGAGACACGCAACCCGCAAGCCGCACGTGACGCTGATTTATGACATCACGTAGATACCACATCATTTTTGGATATATTTGCAATTTTACATAAGAAATATAAATGAATAAATAACCTCCTTGATTTGAAACTTAATTTTGTAGCGCCAAATAAACAATAAACAATGAAGCTTATTGGAAAGTGACTTACGAAATGAAAGAAGATTGTTATAAGTAACATTACTTTTTCTAACTCAAATTGTATAGATATGTTTTTCAGTTTATAACATTTGATCTACCTAGAAGAAAGAAAGGAAAACCCAATCTTAAGATGGTAATACCATTATCTATTAATAACTTTGATATATTACAATCGTATTACGTCAGTAAGCAGAGGACGTGCTCAGACGTAAGGTAATAGTGGTATGATTAATACATGAGTGGAAGGTCCGCTCTCGACGGCTGTCTAATGAAGAATGGCCCGCGGGGCGCTGTCAGAGCGCTTATATACTCCCCCCACCATGATTGATGACGCCGTGTGATGTGGGTAAGATCCTTAACTTAATTACGTTGCGTGAAGAGGCGATAAACTGAAGAGTTACGGACGTGGAATTCCACAAAATATCGGGTTGCCGCTTTGATTCTAATACGTTTTTAATGTCTTCCCATTCTTCACTTCTACTGCATTTAAATCCAGCTATGTACAGCATTTGTACGAAATAGACCTCTTTAACGCTCCGTTTGGGTTCAGCTATTACTGTAACAGTTTCATAATGTACATTTTGTATCAAAATCTTTTGAACGGTGAATGACATTGTGAACTTTTTCCATTGTGTACTGAGTCAAATAGCCCAGTTGACAAAAACACTTTTTTCATAAATCATACTGTTACCAAGACATACACTGCTTCCTTTAACTAAACATTAATCGATCTTTATATTGCATTAACGAATCCATAAATAACCATAGATGTCATCGTAAGCTTTGAACGTATTTTCTGGCTGAAGTATTAAGGAAAATAAGATAAGTTGTTCTCGAAGATTCTATTACTTCATTCAATTTTGTTCTCCCAATTTTCGATTAATTTACCAAATCTGTATTTTGTATTATACAAAGAACGTCGAAGCCGTCACAGAACTCTAGATATAATTATTATAATATCACTCTCCGTATAATAATTTTATTGCCAGGTAATAAAAATATATGCACACTAATTACTAGGAAATCGATATCAGAATTCACATACAGGGTGTCCTGTGACATCCCGCTGCAAAATCCTTTTTTATCCATACTCGGTATCAGGCATCTTTAAAGCTCCAACCCTCCGTCCAGAGCCGATTCCGATCAACTAATACCGGTAATGGGTCCGGTTTCTAGCCGTTAGCAGATAACGAAACGGCTTTGCCGTTTAATATACGATTTAATCGATAGCGTTTGAGGGTAGTCGGGAATTTTCAGCTGAGCTTCGGATGTGGTGCGAAGGTGGTATTTTGGTACAAATACTTGTATTTAATGGGGTATTTGAGTAGTTTAGGATTTTGTATGAAGGTTGTACTACGCGTTAGGGTAAATTTAAAGCAAATTAGTGTTAAAAATATATAATATAAAATGAGTATTATATTACACATTATGACGACGATATAATTATATTATTATTAGTCAATTTTCAATTAAATATTTAAGTGTTAAGATGTATTATAAAGTGCTAATATAATTTGTTTTAAGGTTTAACTTAACTGATCCCGGAAGAGTTTGAAAATATACCCTTACCAAATGCGGTTAAACGGACCATGGTCATTTCCCTGATAAATATAAGTGTCTGAGGATATCACCAATTCTAATATTGCAGTATTTATAAAACTATAATACATACATACAAAGGACGATAACGTATTTTTTATTAAAAAGTACATAAACTTACCAATTTATATTGTTGCGATATAATCATTCCCGTGCAATCTGAAACAATGAAGAAATATATTAATACTAATTGCAGTAAAAATGATTAAATTACTCTGCTTTCTGAACATCAAAAACTAAAATTTTGTTGTTAGAAGTAACTTGCAATGTATTAAACAAGTTTAACGAAGGAAAAATTACTAAGCCGATATTATTATATTTAAAGTCAAAAGTATTGCCGAGTAAATAATATTTTAAGATATGTCGAACAATACTCCCTTATAAAGTAAAGAAGCTATTAAACTTTAGTACCTACATACATATATTTTGGTAAATTTTCAAATATTATCCAATACCAACAAAATCGTTTAATAATAACATCAAACAGCCGTTAATAAGCTTACGTCATCGAACAGCTGATTTTGACAGCACCAAACAGTATTATGAAACATTTCACAAATATCAAAATAGGCATATAAAAAGCCATGTTTATTCCGTTCGCGGCATGACAGTGACGTCACGCGATGAATAATAAAGCCTTACGCTGGCTTCGTGTGCGTTTGTAACTAATTGCTTGTTTTCTATTAAAAGGGAAAATAGGAGTGGGAAGTGAAAAAAACATACATATTATAATGTCGTTTACGACTTTTCGTTATTTAACAATCTTTAAAAAAGTTCAAATATTTTTTTTATGTTTGTCACCCCGTAACTATTGCCTAGATGTAACGATTCCGGAAGCATTTATGAGGAATTCAAACGATTATAATAGTTTTATTGAATTACATACATTTTATAACAGATGTATATAACTTAGTAATTAAATATTCATTAAGAAATAAGCCTATCCAGCCTTACTTCGTACTTCGTAACGTTTACTTCGTAATTAAATAAAAAGATCGAGATCAGTTACGTGGTGTAGGGTGAAATGGTAATATATACATACAAACATAATAATACTGCACTCCGTAATCATATTGTCACAAAAATGCTAAGCTTCTTCTAGGGTGGGTACACATAAACGAATTAGCTTGGATTTTTTACCAGATTGAAATGAAAATAAAACGTTTAAGTTGAACAACCTGAGTCTCGCCGAGCATCTAGATTGCGTTACCCGACGCCGCACAAAGGATGCGTAATGAGTTTCTATTGCGCTAAAAAGGTGACGATATCTAGGCTTTACTCACTGTGCTTCTCAATTATTTGTTTAATCTAAAACATCATTATATATAAAGGTAAAGCTAGTTTCAAATTTGAATCCGCTAAATGTGCAAACATTAAATTTCGTTCAAAGTAAAAAAATAGTACATATAATAATGATTAAAGGGTATAGAAATACTATCTGAACTTCAAAACGAAGACTATCCATAATATATACTCCATTGATTTCTGCTATCCTGGTCACAGAGTCACATAATCACACTAATTCCAATATTGAAAATAATTTTTTTTAGTTTATTTATTAAATGTTTCGATCTTATAAATTATCATTCTAATAGAATGCTTCCTTATAATTATTTATTAAACACGATTTATGATACTATGTTGAAACAAGATGAAACCTAAAAAGCAAATTTATTAGATACTATTGACCGAAATAAAGCCCAAAATAATGGTTACAGTTAACATGAACTTACTTACCTAATCTAAAATCTCATGTTAACACGATTACTAAACCAACGAACAATAAATTACACTCGTTTCTACACCCGACATGTAACACCTCGCAGTCAGTGATCATAGCGATGCTATCTGAATCACATTTAAGGTAAGGCTAGATGGTCGGTCATATCAACTAGGTGGGTATTGTTGCTGTGATGGTCACTATGTTGCACTATAGGTTAACTTTCTATAATTAATGAGTTGACAGTTAATTAACTGTTTTTAGTTTGAAAGGAAATGAAAGTTTTCATCGATTCTTATTTTGTTAGTTTTAAGATACAGGTATTTTTAGTTAGAACTATTTAGAATTCTCTTCTTTCCGTATTCTGTTAACTTCTTGATCATTGCTTCTTCTTTTCTCTATTTCAGGATACGGTAATGTATTATCAGCCTCTACAATCGCGTTATGTCATCAATTAACTATGTTATATCACCATGCAAGTGGGTACAGCGCATTATTTACCGCGCAATTTAAACAATATCCATTTATGACACTCCAACGTTAAATGCCACCTCATTATCCAGCTTATGAAAGAAGTCAACACCGAAAATGGGGTAATTATCTGTGAAATTGGTCAGCCTGCATACGAAATACGACATTACCGCATCACCACACTTCACCCCCCTCTCCCCTCTCCCCCGACCCGCCCCCCCTCAGCCCCCGCGGTGGGGAAACCAAATTGAAACACTGACCGTTTGCGGTAAAGTATCAAATGAAGGAAACCTTATTCGAATATGATATTAGCTTGTTTCTGACGTTGTTACATTAAAACGGTATCAAATTGAGTTTAAATTGTTTCAACTCAATTATCGTTGTTGAGATTGACGTTATTTTAAGAAGTTATAAAATTAGGGTTGTCAAGAGTTCTTTTTATAAACGCGAACGCATAAACATTTTTTTCGTCATTAAAATATTCTATGAATTTACATGAATTTGTTTAACATCATTTGGAAGTTTGACCTATATACCTATAAGCATGCTTATCTCATAACACTAAAATAATTAACTTTTTTACTCCCCAAAACCCACCGGTTAACACTAGTTTCAAACCCCTGCAAAATGCAAAATAGGCTTAGTATACACTTAGCTCTTCTCTGAATTCCATCACCTCGATGCAACTACATAACAATTACACATACTCCACGAGTAACAGTCATAACAGCCATTTGATTAGTAAATTCTTCATTTGTCACGTAACGCTGTGCCGACGTTAATCATGTGTGAAATTGGGCCATCTGCATGTTGATTGCGTGATTACCGCACGACGATTTCTCTAGAGACCTCGTAGGTACAGTGGATGGCTGGTTCCCAGCTACTCGTTACTGAAGTATGCTTCCGTATAGTACCTTACTATCTCACTAACTATGGTTAGATAAGTGTGGAAGAGTCCGCAAGAGTTTCTTTAATACAATTCCTTGCGGCCAAATACTCATACGCAAATTAAATTGAAGCACGTCTTAAGACTCGAAAATAATTCGACAGAATTGTATGGTGAACTGTCAAATCGGACCGGTGTAAGTTGTACTTAATTTTAAGTTGCGTTTCAGTATTCGGCATAACTCTCGCCAAAAATCAAAATATCTATCTGGTTTAGTGATGAGTTAGTATTTAGTAAGTTTGTAAAAATACATCTTTGCTATTATTTAAACAATGATATAAAGCATACTTATTTGGAAAACTTGTATACAGATATATTGGTATAAGCGTTGGGTTAAGCCTTTATTATATAATTTCCGTTGTATACCATTTTATTTGGTTCAAAAGTAAAATGAGTGGCAGGTCTATAATAACCTTAATTTTTCCAGAACTGACTCGCAACAAAATTAACTGAAAATGTTAAAATAAGTTAAAAACTTCTCTACAAAACTAGCACAAGCAATCTAAGATTTAGTTTAACTTCGAAAATTTGTTCTTTATCTAATACACTTTTAAATCTTGAAATTCATTTTTACCCTCCGTTAAATCTGAGTCGAGATTTCCAGAAAACATTTCGGAGCACGGGGTGAAGTCAGCAAATGTTTAAGTAATTTTGTTAAGTGTGTTTGTTTTGCTGACTCTCCTAACAAATTGAAAAAAATAAATCTAAATATTACGCTCATTTTTACATTTTGTGGTACCTGAACGAAGCAAAAAAAGACAAGCAATATTTAATCATTTGTTTGATGATTAAGTATCTAAAATAATGAATAAAGGCTAAATGAAATCTTTACTATGATAGAAGGTATAGTCAGCAACAGAATCCTTCTGCATAACAAAACAATGTCGCTAATCTTTACCCCTAGTATTTAGGTATCAGAAGGTTAATTCCGATTCTAAAGACGGGTTATTTCTAACTAAAGACCGCGACCCGGATCCAGATGTATCCGGGTATATACAATCCGGGTTATCCGGGGAATCCCGACCCGGGCGACCGGCGGACACGGGACTAATGTTGTGGCCAGCGGACAAATAGTCCGTTGGATTAGCATCGGTCTGATTAACTAAGAGGCTCCTGTGTTTTTATGCTCGCCTGGTACATTGATTGATTTGGGTTTGCTGTTCAAATGGATTTTATACATTGTTGTTGTTGTTATTTTTTATTTTAAACTTAACTTTTTTTGTTTTTTTACTACGAACGTCGCCCCGGTTTATCTTGCGTAAAATACAATCTTATATTTGTTTTCTATATTAATGGGGTTTATAATCTACATTTAACACAAGGCTTTCTATTGATAAAACACAGTAACAGACGTCGACATGTGTAAAACCATTTCGAGACAGCGGACGAAAGGCACAAATATTTTATACATTCCTGTTTTTGCGTCCATGGAAAGCCGAACCCATACAATGGCGCATTCCAGCGTTGGGAATCGAATCTAGGAAGCGAGTACCGTTACATCACCACGTAACGGCATTACACTCGCATTATATCACAACAAAAAGACTCAATTATTACGACCGGAACACAGAGATTGCTTTAATTCCATAATGATTGTGTATAATACCAACGTCCATTAGAGCGATACCGCGCGGCGCACGGCGCTTAAAGCGGCGGGGGTCAAGTCGAGCTGGCCGCCACATTGGAGTCATCATTCATACTCTTTGCGACGTCACGACCGGCCCGAGGCTTAATCTAATTTAAAATTCATCCGGCCAACTTAAAGAGCACGGTTAATTTGACGATAGAAGAACGCCGAGGACACTTCTGAACTCTGCCGGGTAGCGCGTCCGTAGCGCGTGAGGCCGCATTAACCGACCTATTTAACTATTCACCTCTTTGAATATTTTTAGCCGGCGACGTCGCGTCTTTAATCATAACTCACGTAAAGTGGTGTAAGAAAGCGCAATTAACAATACAAAGGGACGGTAAATGAAATTAAAGCCGGCGACGAACGTAACGAGCATTTGCAAAATTGAGACTTATTACGAAATGGCGGCCTGCACTTACTTTAATGATATTTTATTTGAATTAAAACTCAAAATGCAATTTCGAATTTTCGCGCACAAAGGGAATTTAAAATTAAAAATTCGGCTTAACAATACGGTTTTAATAACATTTAAAGCGGAATATGTTTATAAAAGTCCATTACGGCGCTCGGGTCGGGCGGAAAAGTGAAGATTTCGTGGGGATTTAATAATTCGCAACTGTCATTAGGCAGCGGGCGTGATCCGAAGTTGTGGGGAGATGGCACAGAATGTTTGCTCGTCGCTCGAGTCATCCATCGAGCGCCGAGCGCCGCATTCAGCGTCACCGTAATAAGGTTTTGCAAAGCCTGAAAAATCCGTATAAAAATTTCAAGCTCGTTTGAGTACGTAGAATCAATTCTGGGGAGCGGGAGAGAGTGCCGGTTACAGGTGAGGCATTAACCAGATTGATGGCGCGACCCTCACTTAGCGTAATTAAAACCTTTAAAACATCTCGACGGATGGTTGCCCCGCACTTCTCGTTTTGGATTCCGTTAGCTGATAATGTTACTGATAATTTCAAAGGCAGCGGAGTCTCGCTTAAATTATGCTTAAATTTTAAACCTCGTATAAAATTAATTATTTCATCAAAAGGATTTTCTACTTTCCGTCTATTTTGAATTTGTATCATATTTCATTACTTAAACATAAGATTAACGTTTATCTAAGGAAATGTCTAGGTATATATTTTCTGTAGGAACTGCTTTCTTAACCCCACTGGTTAAGAATACATATTTTATTAATATAGATAATAATTGCAAGTATTACTACGTGTTACCTATTTTTCAAATCACTCCAATTACAGTCGGATAAAATAATAATAGTATTAGTAATTATCAAAACACCTGAAACATAATCATCAAGATATTTTATAATGTTTAATACTTTGAACTTTTGATTTTGAATTTTCTTATGTGTAATAATAGATCTGGATTAAATGCGGGAATGTCTGTAGGTGTGTCAGTGCGTAGCGCACTCGGCAATTACATAACAACATGCAGTACAAATTACATTAATGCTAGTTATTATTGTCATGAATTATGGGACTGCGCGGGCGCACAATGATACACATCTCCGAACTCTTTTATTCGTTATTATACTATAAATAAACGTTGTTTTTTGTTCATTCTATTGTCAATATATTATTTTAAAATATTATAGCGTGTTGTAGTTGAAAAGCTGGATATAGTGCATTTGAAGACGAAATTTTGTTAAAGGAAATAAATTTCGCTGTAATTTGCTGAAATATATTTTAATTTTTGTTTAAGTTCGTTTTACAGTTAAACTGAGCAAAATATAAGCACGTTATTAAAACAATTACAAGTAAAAAAAATCTCTGTAGGACTTTAGGACACGTAACGTTAATCTCGATATACGCGTGTTTCTTCTCATGGATTGAATACAATCACAGTACGTTGACCTTTACCGATTTACACTTGCCTTCCTAACCTGATCGCGAACGGACTGATCTATAAAGAAATATACTCGTATATCATTACATAGTATTAAACAAAGTGACTTTCTTAAGTCTGTCATTATGTATGCTTAAATCTTTAAAACTACGCAACCGATTTTCGTGAGAGTTTTTTTAATAGAGAGGCAAAAGGAAGGTTTATATGTGAAATGCGATACAATATTATATACTGGCACTGTTACATTTATAGCGAATGATTTTGACATCTGAACTTATTAAAAATATAGACATATTTAAAAATCGGGTTGGAATATAAAAGCCTCTCCTTATTAAGTATAAGCATTATAATAATTTTTATTAATAAAAATATTATTTAAATGTGGCATCCACACATCCGTCACGTAAGCGATTTAG
>DWAJ01000961.1:0-26163 GCA_018238005.1 Eurema mandarina
AGAATGTCTGGCAGTGTGGGGGTACCCACCCAGTCGGTCTCCTGCGAAAGAGACCAACCCCTGGTAACTGTTTCTCTAAAATTAAAAAAAAATATCTTAAGGTCTCTTGGATGAATTTAAAAAAGGTTCACTGTTCGTTTACGGATCTTTCAAAGTACATTATATGAAAAATTCAAGTTTTTATCTGAAATTAGTAAGTTCTTTTCTTGGACTAAGTTTTTGTATTTACATATTTTGATTTCCCGCCCTTAATTTAAATTCACTAGCAATATGTATATGTAAATTTACTATATATAGACAACCGCTTGGCGCAGTGGTAGCACAACTGCTTTCCGCGAAGGGTCGTGGGTTCGATCCCCACACCGGAAAAATATATAAAAGAAAAGTATGTATATGTCATTTATTCCGTTCTCTTGTTGCCATAACACAAGCTTCTGCTTAGCTTGGAATTAGATGGCACTGTGTATAAATGTCCTGAAAATATTTAATATTTATTATATTTAATGATATAATATGCAATTCGGAGCAGTTGATTTATAAGTAAATACGTTCATACATCACAGTTATACCTAAACGTTTACTAAGATCGATAAATTAGTTAAACAATGGTAACTTCGTTATATTAAGTGTCATAATAAAAATAATACCGCCCATAACTAGTTCATAGAACTTGATAGAAACAGGAAATATATAATACTTGAGTTACAAATCAGAATAATTACTTGTATAGCTGCAGGTAGGAATATGGTAAAAAATGCGTATGTCATCTATCCTTATAGGGCTGCTGCGTGACTGTAAAGGATAATCAAAGGACAATAATATTTAGTACAATAATTTTTGTAAGATATTATTTATCATAATTAAATTATAAATGTGTTTAAGAAGCTCTTATTGTAAATACACGTTATTAAAAAAAAAGTAACTGCGTCTCGTGGTTTTGCTTGTACTCTTTATTAGGTACTTAAACAGGATATAGTGTTTCGTAACGTTTCGGAGACGTTTGAAAATAAGGGAAATCGATATAGTTTCGGAGTTACAGTACAAACATAAAACAAACTCATTAGTTGTATATTTAATTTATTATTTTACTCATATAGTTTTCTTTAAAAATTTTATGACCCAAAACTTTTTTATGATGTCAAAATGTAGAACATATTTCAATCATATTCCCTTAAAAATACCGTTAGAATATTATACATATAATACTTAAAAGCTATTACAATTCTAAGAGGTTTTTAATTACCTTTGAGAGGAAAGGTGGCAACCCTAATATCTAGGGACAATGCTTGCTGATGTTTCTATTCAAGATTAGTCTTTGTGTTTTCATTTTAATATTGGAAGAGGTTTTAGCTGGCAACATTCCACATGCGGGCTCTATGCGGAAGATTTTTATAATTAATCATCTAGAATTACTGTAATTGCTACGTGTTTAGAATATGTATAGTACGTATACTAGATATTAATTTAATGACGAAGTAAGACTTTTAGGTAATAAACAGTAATTTAAAGTAATTCAATTCAAAAGTTTTTTACACAAGTATAAAAACAACCAGGCAATAGGCTTGAAGAAAAAACAGATTGTAAAGTTAGGTAAAATAATAACAACAAAATATTATTTATCTATTTTTGTATATTATTTCAAAATAATGAACTATTTACTCGAGATAATAGAAGTATATATGAACAAGGATTGTATAAACAATTCGCAGTTCAACACGAGAAACAAAGAGTGAGCATTTCTTCACATTTCACAATGATTCCCCGCAATCGAGTAGAGCGCAGTGCGATGATCTGTGACGTCACGCGAAGCCTGCGCAGGTAGGCAGGCGCTATTCTCAGGCATGGTCACTGACCAACCTTTCCGAGGGGTGACTGTCCCGCAAACATTACTCGACCTCTACCGACAACTCATTACAGAAACACGCGGGCTCCAGCCAAACTGGTTACCATAACCACTACAACAAGACCCGTCTAGTCTACCCACTCCTCAGTGCAAAATAAAGAGCGTCCTTCTCGACCCGGCTCAACGCGAACCGGTCGGTGCCGTGTTCCTTTTTTACATCCCATATGTTTTCTGGTTATTTTTATGTCCTTGAATGTTCGCTGTGGTCTCGTCATATTAATAGTTGCTCTTGAAGCGTGCGTTACAAAATTGGAATCGTTTTCAATGTTATGCACCGATGTAGTGTAGTATATATACCTACGACTGCACGAGTGTGGTATGTACCTACCAGTGTTTATTTTTACAACGTAACTGTATTCTTAGAATAAATAAAGTTTGTTTGTTTAATATATAGTAAGTCAGTAAATGTTTGCTAGTTCCTAGCGATGTATGTAAAGGATTGTTATAGGTTTTTTTATCGATAAAATACTTTGTTTGAGAATGTGTTATTTGCGTATAATAATTGACTTCTCATTAAATAATATTTCATTGACTGAATTGGTGTTTTCTGTATCAAAACATTTCAAAGGATTTGTTTATTTGGCTCTTTTTTGAAATAGTTTGTAGTTTTCAATGCGTCATAAATTCATAATACTTTAATAGTCGATAGTACTTTCTACATACAGTGCATAAAGGCTTACTATTAGCAATAATTATATCATAAACATAAAGAGTTACTCAGTGATGCGAGTTAACGACTGTTGCTATGAGAAAACTTTAACCGAACAAACTTACCCAACATTCACGTAAAGTTTAATAAAGTTCAGAAATTTCCCTGCGCATATGTACGTTGTACATACATGTTTTATTTGAAAGATTTTGGAATCAACGAACGTACATACAAGGAAAAGATAATATTTTTGATGTTATATACGTTTAAATTGGTTATTGAACTGTTGTTGAATTGTTTACTTAGTGTTTAAAGGAAAGAAAAAACACACACACTTTATTATTACACAATTTTTGACGTGTCATCTAATTATACTAATCATCTAATATAAGTCATCTAATATAACAAGGCAACGATGATTATGACAGATCGTGAATTGTATCCAAAATTGTTAAGCAATTTTTGGTACATGACGTAAAAGAACAAAAGTGTGAAAGACAAAAATTTTCGAAACAATAATATTTATACCATAATATCGATACACATATATGTATATATTCTATACAGCACAGTGCCCTAATTATTGTTATATTGCTATTAACAGAAATTATTTAAAACAAATAGGTCTAATACAAAATCATATAGGTACGAGTACTACTTACTATATATACGATGTCCGAAGTCTCAGTATATGGCTATTAAAAACAAATAAGTGAGTCTGTATATATAAGACATATCTTTAAAACAAATGTAAAGATAATAGGTATACAAGTGTACGATCGTAGAACACAGTACAATGCCCCTGAGTACACGTAGGTACGTTTAAATATTCCAGAACATTTCCTAAAACTTAAATAATTAAACAGCAACATATTCTTTACATTTCTCGAAGAAACCTCGTATATCTTTGTAGTCGTGAAACTTGAGGTGGGTTTATTAAATATTGAAAAGTTTTCCTGGATACGTTAATATCGAGAGCGAAACAAAGGCTCTCAACTGAGTGTATTTCTTATTTCTTCTGTTTATGTTATATTGTTTTATGCTATTTTTATTTCTTTGTTTATATTTGAATAACAGTCTCGGTGTATACTTTTTGACCTAATTATCTACGTTCTTGTGAGAGAAGTCTTATCAATATATCTCTATATTTTATGGCAAAAAATTTGCATTATACATGCGACGTTGTTTTGAGGTAAGGCAGATTTAAAATGTACGAAATATTTAATGACTAAATAATATCCAAGAAGGTAATATCTTCAACTTTGTTCTTCACCTCTATGACCTTACCTGTGATATTTAACCCGCCCATGTATATACGAAATAAATGCACTGTATTTCGAAATAAATTAAAAATTTCACTAACCGAAAGGTTATCAATAATGGCCCGATTCACGCTGAAATCAAGGGCATATAAAGCACATTATTCCGATTCGATTATCAACGGAAATGACGGTAGCACCGAATGCTAGACCCACAAAAACTCTTCCACGAAATGCGTCTCCCGAATCGCCACGTGACCCGAAATTCCTAAAGAAATCGAAATGTTCTTAAATCATAGCTTCCATTTTATATCGGGCGATAAAAACTGCTGCCACCCTACACGGAGAATTCGACCTTAACGCGTTGGAATAAGTTAGGTTTTTCCTTAAAGCGACGAATAGAGCCTTAAGCCAGACTGGGACCGTATCTCGTTCAACTGGTTTGAGACCTGTTACGTGTCGTTTTGTTTTGTTTCGTGCACTGACCACCGCAACAAAGGTCCTACAGTGTTTTTTTAAAACAGCGCCTTGAGACATTCTGCCCACAAGGTGAGGTATTTTCACGTTTTGCATGGACATCTACCTATGTTGCATATAATAAAAGTAATATAAATTCCATGGATATTCTAGGTCTTGTTAAAAATATATCTTAAGATAAGACAGACTCTTTCACGTTACATATTAAATGTAAGAAACGCTAATCTGTACAAAATAGATTTATTTGTATCTATTGCATAGGATTCTAAGTAACCAGTAAAGCTTTTCTTGTTCTGATTTGATTACTTGTCTGTTATTTCGATGTATGTACGTATGAGTTCTGGAATAAAAGGTAATTTAACTTCTACTTGGCTACAATTGCTAACAGTTAAATCGTTATGGTTGTACAAAATGATTATTATTTACCATCTGTTTGGAAAGTTTCTTATAAGGAAGACCCGGCAAGAAACTATTCTTGATCTTTAAAATAAAAAAGTTCAAATATCAATTAATATATGTAGATTATAGGTACATAACAACAACAAATATATTACTTTCTTTCTAAAGTCTCGCGATAATTGTAATAATATATTCAATTATGCAACATCATTCGAAATCGTTATTTCAAATACAACCCTAACCCTATACATACATATGTTAACATCGGAGTAAATAAAACGAATGGTATCACCCCTAACAGGACCCCTGACCGTTTAATTTAGCACTAATGACATATAGAATCTTATTACGCGAAGCACCCTCGGAGGTGCGCCTGACATTGACGGCGGTCGTACCCTAATCACCTGTGGGTGTATGACCACAGTAGCTTGTATATGCTTGTATATTCTGTATACGAACCTACAAGAGGCAGTCGAATTTATTTGTGTATAGAGAGGTTCTTTAAATGTTGATGCTGTTTAATTAATAGGTTACTACGTGGGGCTAGTGTGAGTATGTGTATGTGTGTGTATTCTCTATCGTTATTTTTAAGTAATTCTGTACTATTATAGATAGACTGATCTAACGAAGAGATGTGCTGTGTGCCGTATCACGTATAAATACGATCATTTAAAAATATAGCTTTTGGTTTGTGATTGACTTATAGTTATATCACAATAATACATAAGCTAAGCTAAGTTTCAAAAGTTTCATCGAAATCTGCACAGTGGTTTATTGCTGATAGTAGTTATGGGAAAATAAACTCTTTTTCTTAGCATTAAATAACTAAGTCGTATGCAACTCTAACTGTAAATAACTCTATTTCGTTTGCATAATAAGTGTGTACGTGAATAAAAACACGAACCACGTTTCAGGCTAAAACATCAAACATTATTGTATTGGTTAGTTTTTGAGCCCGAAATAATATGAAATTTATGATCTATCGAACATAAACGTTCAGACAGCGAAGCCGAAGATCCCCATTGATGTTCACGACAAAAAAGATATTCGAAAACATCTTGCTCAGACGCAGTTTCCCAGAGCCGGACTTTTTCAAATTGGGGCCCGAAGCAAGTGCCTCGTATGATGCCTTTACTATCTGAAATCTACTAACGAATATTTATTTGTAACGTCTAAGATTAGTTATAATAAGAATATAGATAAGTTACATTTAACTATGGGAATTGGGAAGGGATAGTTAAATATTTATAATTTTTTTATATTTACTTATAGGTGTATTGTCTATTTATTGTACGCGTAGTTTAGTTACACATTTGTGACATGTTTAATGCCGATATTATGCAAATTAACGCAGCCAAAATCTACCATTTAAAAGCTGCATATTGCCCCTAAATATAGGGGCATATATACTTGCAACACTAACTTAACAAAATGAAGCCCCAAACGGGGCCTTAAACCCTCTCAATAACAGAAGACGGCTCTGTGCGTCTATATATAAATCGGCCGAGTGTTCGTACGTTCGGGAACACATTGCACTGTTTATATTGTGTATTTCTGGCGTGACCGTGTGTGCTCCACGCGGGGTAGCCACTGCAACATAAACAAAAACAACCAAGCAATAATATGCCCTATCAACCTACAATTAACGACTAATATCGCCCGCATAACCACTACTTTGATGACATGCTCTTTGATTGTTTTCAATGTTTTAGTTTTATTCTCAAACCGTAGCTCGCAGGTACTGTTTGAGTTAAAGATTTTTTGCGGTTATAAACAGCCGGCTAATATGATGTTTATTTTACGTTTTTTTCCTTCTTGGAAATGTTTGTTTTTTCTTCAAGCGTTTTGTTTTGCTCTATGAATATAATATATAATACATACTGTTTACAGATAGGGTTTTAAAATATATAATGTTGGAAGACTTATTTATCTACTAAAGGACTGAAAAATACTTAAAGCTAATTAAATATGTCAATCAATAATTGTCAATCTGCGTCGTGTAAACAAAGGACCCATTTATTAATTATTTTTATCTTTTTACAGGTAACATCTGGATTCTGAGCTAGTCTGAATATTCAGCAATAAGCAGTAAGCCTCAAATCATCTGTTTACAATACGATACAGTAAACTCAGTATTTAGGGCGCGCCAATATATTAATATTATTTACTTTGTAATGAAATCGTTGATTTACACGTTAACACTCGATCTGCTTAAACCTTTAAATTAATCGCAATTTCATGTCTTAGAATGCTTAGTTCATTATTTGGAATTCGCTTCCAATATTGTTCTGCTATTGGTAAGAACCATCTGTGATAAGACAGAGTAATTTACACATTTGTAATTAAAAAGGTGAATGACCTTTTCTAATATAGGTAACTAGTCATAGAACTTGCAATTGTGGCTATAATATAGCATATAATATGCTACGATATCGCTGAAGAAATCTCTTAAGATTTGACGTTAAATAAAGATAAAAAATAGCTTGAAAACAGCAATAGCAAGTAATACTAGTAATAGCTTAAATCTCAAGCTATTTTATTACGCAGTTAATTAGCAATTAAATTTAATTACAGCTTTAAAATTTCAAGCACTACCCAGTTCATCAATGTTTCTTTCAATTGACACAAACGCTTCTTGCAAAGGTCGGAACCGTTCAAATATTTACCTCGGCAGATGTTTGGAGTCAAAGTCGGGATGAGCAGAAATTTTTTGTTTGCCCAACCTCGGTAATGAAGCCAGATTATATTTTATGTGAAATCTTTCGTGAGACAGCGCCTTGATTAACGTTTTATTTTTGACGCCTTATATTAAAATTTGATGTACGCTTAGGTGTGTGTACGGAGCCCGTTTTTTGCGATGTAATTTTCGTTGAATTTATGAATTTGGTATTTAGTGTGTTTGGATCGTACGAATTTCTTATTAGATATTTAATTATAAAGTCATATTGGATACGGCAACTATTTTTTTTACTGTAATAAGCTTATAGCATTACGCTAATAGCAAAATTCAATTTAAAAAAAGTATAAATTGAAACTTGTTGTATGTCGAAAAGTACATGGGTCTTGCAACGATGTAACATAAACTATATCTACACTGGCATAAAACGTTCAATGTAAAAGTCCCCAGAAAATGTACATTGTACATGACGTTAATAACACTCAGAAAGTTGCCAAATATTCAAGAATATCTCCATCTCCATGTGTAAAGGCAAACTTCGGCGCGACGTACTGAAATATGAGCTCCGGACGACCCGAGAAATGTATGTTTTTTCTCATATTCCCAGAAAATATGTCGATTTCTTTCGACTTCACTTGCTCCTCGCTCGTAACGGATGCGAGCCTATTTGACGACACAGAAACGAATGGGGGTAAAAGTTTAAATATAGAACAGTCCCATCCGCTATTCGAAAAAGTATTTACTCAGCGATAATCCTCTATAATATAAAAATGAATCCAAAATATATGTGCATAACTAAACAACGCCTGTACCAATTTATCCTAGTCCAAGCATGGTTTTTACAACGAGAAAAAACCGGGAGTTTTGTCGGCTCCGCTAGTTTATAATATAGAAATGAATCGAAATTTGTTGATAAGTACATAGCATACTCAAAAATAGCTTAATTGATATAAATAAATATATTTTAGAATATTTTTTGAAGTAGGTACGATAGTTCTTGGATAAATAAAAAAGCCTAGGTAGGGTATTAAAGTAGGATAATTACAGCGTGAACGAAGTCGCCTCAAGGTTCCTAGTATCCCTTATAATCACTATTACTGAACTCAAGAGAACTATTTAAAAACATCAGTATTCCTATTTATTTGTAACAGAAAAAGCTCGTGATTTTACATTCGCCTTCTTTAAAAGCTTTTCCATCATTAAACGAAGTATTTAACGATTTAGCGAATAATTAATTTCTTACCCGGGGAAAAGTTCATTCGAAAGATTTTTCTTTCGCAAAGCGGCTTCAAATTTTATTTCAAGACTGAGGGCGAATAAAGATAGCCTGCCTTCAGAGGCGAGGTGAATATGTTTTTGATATTTCGAAGACTTAATATTGAATTCTTAATATTAAAAAAATAGTAATGCAACCTCCTTCGTCTTTTATGTTCTCCTTTCTTAAAAAAATAATGTTAAAACTTCTTGGAAGTGCATTCCTAAAACTTCATGCTTAGTTGAATTAATGCATGAAGGCTTATATTCAGATAACCCCAATAAAAAATAGGGCAAATACATACATTACATATAGATGATATGATAATACGTTAGATATATCCGTTTGCGATATTTCAACTAAAGATTAATAGTTAGATATGAACGGTCTGATGAGCAGACTTAAATTTAAAATAACTTTTATATAACTATACCTATATATAATAATATTATAAACGCAAAGGTTTGTAAGAATATATGTAAGTATGTTTGTTGCTCTTTCAAGTAAAACCTACTTAATGGATTTGGCTGAAACTTGCCATACATGTAGATAACACCCAGGATTAATAGATAGGATAGTTTTTAACCCGGTTTCGATGCGAGAACGAGTTTAACCCGGGTAAAACCGCAGGTGTTGCTAGTATTTCGTATGTGTAGATTGTAGAATTGTTTTACCTTGCTTTTTAACCCAAAAACGACGGAGTGTTTTAAGTTTGACGTGTATGTGTCTGTCTGAGGCAACGTAGCTCCCAAACGGATGATCCGATTTTAGAGCGGTTTTTTTAGTTTGAAATGTATATCCGTCGAGAATGTTCTTAGCTATGTTTGGTGGAAATCGGTTCAGGTCTTCAAGGTCATAAGGTCGTTTGTTAGGTGTGACATGAATGTTAAACGCTCAGTTAGAGGGTTTATGTATTTTGTAGAATACGATCGTGCATTTATCTTATTCGTAGTCACCCTACAAACACACTTTAGGCTCACCGCAGACTCGGGGACTACAAATGAATTATTAATACGTACGTTCACATAAACTGGGAGAATTTTTCTCACCCCGTCTTAAATTCCACGTTTTATAGTTGCCCTTTCTGAATGTTGGTTTCGTTAAATAATTCATTGGTCGGGTCTAATCATTTAAAGGTAAAAGCTTTGTGTTCGGGTTAATATGTTTGGGAAAAAAATTGTTTTTGAAATTTGCAGACTGTGTTAAGATGTATGAAGTTATAAGCTCTCGTTATGCGCTTACATTATTTATATAAGATATTATGTTAATTTTGCTAAGATTTTTTTTTATAAATGAAAAGTTAGCAAATAGTATTTTTGACGGGTAATAAATAATAATTCAGGATGGCCTATATTTTTCTTCCTATAATTTTATATCCCATTCCCTTTCTTTAACCATTGCAAGTCTTTTTATATTCGCGGGGAGAATTCAACTGTCCATGATCTAAGAGGTACTTATTTTGTCAACCTTTACTATATCGGGCGAACCTCCTGCTTAACTAAGCAATATCTTTATAGTACATGGTACTCCATAGTACCATAGTACGCCATAGTACTATAGATACTTTAGATAGTCACCGTAGACCGTACGTTGCCTGGAAGAGATCACTGAGTAGCGATAAAACCGTTTACATTAGCATTTCTCTGTTATATAAAATACCTGTACCTAATTTTAAAACGAAGTGTAATAAATAAATAAGATCATCTTTCATTTTTTATATAAAAAGTGCTTTGTATAATATACTCAAACTAGTTTCGATCAATGTACCCTTTACGTTATTCCTACCTCAATAAACTGAAATTACTTTCCCAGCTCTGACGTTAGTTTTTATAAAAATTAATAGCGCTGTAAAAATTGTAATATTTAAACAGGTTTAACTAGCGCTTTATGTTCATAAGCCTTCGAAAAATAACGCCCAGACTTTGATGAGAGCCATAAAATATTAACGGAAGCAAATAAAAGTGAAATAACACTTTGATGCTCGGGTTGGACGCAAATTGATTTTTAATTACCAATAATAATGTTTTTATGCGTAGGGCTAGAGGGAAGTGGTGAGGTTAATTTTTTTAAGTCTCGAGTTTAAAAAAATTGAATTTTCCTGTATATTTCCTATGTAATAAAAGTACCAATTAAATATTGTATTGTTTGTATTTGTGCTTTCTTTGTTAAGAAAAGTACATACTGATGATATGATTATTTTCCTCTTGTCACGATTATTTTCGCGATTTTAAGCCTGTTATAGTTAAGTCGATTTTATTAACAATATATGCACATGGGCTTTCTAACAAATACGTTACTATTAACATATAAAAAGAGCCTTTACTTTGACTTAGTAGATACTGATTCTCTAGCGTCGTAGGAAATATCAATTTATCTAATTATTCGTCAAAAACACTTCGTATACAATTAATAAGACTATACCTTTAGATAAGGAAACATTTACGTTAATAACTTCATTTGAAGGGCTTGCTATAGTGAATGTATAACGCATTTCAATAATTCAATTCAAACTTTCTCATTTACGAAGTTACACACAATTCGTGCCAATAGAACAACTTATAATCATATCTGATCTCCTACACCCGTTTACCCTCGGTTTCCACACAAAAGCCTTTTAATTTCCACACATCTGATTGCCTTTCATAAACTCAGATGATCCTTCAGAGCCATCTGTCGGGTTGTTTGACAGTTTCGCTGTTAAATCCAATTTTAAACCTTATGCAGTATATAAAAGAGTTGGTATTTATTTGTGTTAGGATACGACCCGTATGTTTCGTTAAGTAGTAGGTTGGTAGGTACTTATCCCATATGTTTATTTGTTTTGTTTTGCTCCTGTTTATATATAGATTATAGAGAATATTATTTCCATAATATACCATATAAGCTGTCTAGAATTACTTTTTATTTTTATTTGTCTAGTAATTCATTGTTATACACAAAGAATTGTTCCCAGAACAGGCTATTGAATTTTGATTATTTTACGCGACCTCGATTCTTATATTGTTATAGCTAATAAAAATAATATAAACACTGTTCTGTCTTTGCCAGTCGTGAAATGCTTTAAGCCTTAGACTAAAAGAATAATATAGACGGAGCGTCACTGAACTATTATTGACGCCAATTGTCGCTTTCCATGTGTGTGTGAGGCTTTGACTTTTGTGTACGGATAGCACTAATCATGTGTGCATAATGTTGCAAGCGTTTTTAAATCTCCCAACCGTTGCTTGGATATATTTATTGTTCACGTAGTTTCGAAAAAATTGTTATATTCGTTTATAACTTTTATCTGTAATTCTATTTCGGTAATGATTGTGTAAATGATATGTACATGTAGACACATAAATACATGAAAATAACAAAATATAATGAATACTGAGCACATACAATTTTAGTACCTATTTCTTAAATAAAAGAATAATTTTTATTTTATCAAATGAGTTCTTTGTTTTTAATGTTAGTAACAAAACAAAGTTTATATAGTAGTTAGGTCCATATTAACTTTGATTAAAAAGATCGTAGGTGCAAAAGAAGAAATAAGCATATGGGAACTCATTAGGTATTAAGGTATATTTCAATTTTACACAAAATTTCATAATTTCCCACAAACACGGTAAAATATTATAGTGTTATATAGAAACATTTTTTTCAAAGCTAGGAACACAAAACCTCCCCCATATTCATGGCGGAGGTTTTGTGTTCCTAGCTTGTCAATGTTATCATATTAAATAAATATAATATGATAAACTACTAATTACCTATGAAAAGATAAACCAGTTTTTTTAAAGGTTTGGCGAATTATTTTTCCAGTTTTTATTGCACAATACGGCATTTTTGTAAAAAAGTATTTTACATTGATTTGACAAGCGCAATCATTCACGTCTGATAGACACTGTCAGCGAAACCATATTCTATTTGTACGTACATATTGTATTTTCGGCTTATTTTTTAGTTCACGACGCTCCGTCTATATTATTCTTTTAGTCTAAGCTTTAAGCATAAAGGTTTTAGTATCAATTAATAACACACTATCGAACTACACACTCGAAGCTTCATTAGAAAGTTCTCGAAACAGCTACAAGTAGTGATAGAGATATAAGAATTCCGATTCTTATATCTCTATCTCTTGTAGTAGGTATATTTTGTCAAAACAAACGTTTAATATCGGTTATTATAATTTTCATTAATTTTTTACTGTGTAGCCATTATAAATGTCATTGCAGTTATCCGTTGTCATGGCAACGAATTGCCCCTTGAATGGTTTAATGAATCGGTTGTCATAATTTCGGATGTTTTTATGGTGAAAAATAGAGGGAATCGTTAAATCTCAACCAGTTAACCCTCCCCGCTGGGGCAAAATTAGATGGGGTTGATAATTAAACAATCTAAATTCAACAAGAGTCAGTAATAACCTACGCGCGCCCAAGGGTGTGTGGAACTTTCTCGAACTTTCTGGAATGTAGGATTTTTGTATAACTTATGATATATTAGACAAACATGTTGCTTCGAACTATCGCTTGTATGTTTAAACGTTGTTCTTTGTTTTAGTTGTAGTCTATATTGTGTGCTTTTGAAGTTAAGATTTTTCAAGATAATACATTAAGTTTATTGTCTTCCCAAAAAGTCGGTTTTAATACAATAGTTTGTGTATAAAACTTATCATATCTATACATAAATAAATCTGACCCAAAATAACGTTATATGTATGAATGAACATTACTATAGAAATTGTCTACCCAAAATTATAATGATCATTTAATACCGTCAAAATATCAAATTAATGCATTTATCAGAATGCAAAACAGAAGTATATGAAGTTATGGCTCGAACAATGATATTTGTATTAAAAACAAAACTCCAATTTAAAACGTATTGTTCCCAAACAATTAATTATTGTATGATAATTTAATTTCAATATTGAAATCAAGTTAATGATAACGTAATATCGTATGTCACTGTTTCAGTTGTTTTACATTTAATAATATTTTGCTTTACGGTGTACGTGAAAAATATGTTAAAAGCTTTTATTATGATTGAACGATAAGTTGCCTTTAATATTTTCAGAAGAAAATTTGGCTTTAATTCTGCAAATGTATCGTAGGTTTTTTATTTGAGAACTAGCGGACTGTTGCCCACTTCATTGGGCATAATGTTAACAATCCTTTTTTTATATAGCCTATGACACTTAGCAATAGTGTGGCTTTCTATTGGTGTAAGAATTTTTAAAATCGGTTTTGTTGATCTCAAGATTGCTCCTTACAATTTAAAAAACACACAAACTTTACTTCTTTATAATATTAGTATAGAATTTTAGACTAGTGACCAGTCCCGGCTTCGAATGCATATATTATACATATGAACTGTCCTTTTAAATCACTTTATGTATTTATTAAAAAACCACGTGAAAATCGGTTGCGTAGTTTTAAACATTTAAACATACACAGGGACAGACAGAAGAAATTGACTTTGTTTTATATTATGTTAACAATAATCTAATTAGATAAATAGAATAGAAAATAGAAATTTGGAAGGAACTTAGCTTAGGTACCGTAGAGGTGCACTAAGAAAGGAATTCCCGAAATTCCCACGGGAATGGGAACTACACGGGTAAAACTGCGGGGAAAAAGGGCTGGTCTTTCATAAAAAGATTGTAATAATCCACTTACCTACAAGGTAGGTTTTCTATAAATTCAAAGTTCATTCGAAAAAGAATCTCTCAACATAATGCCTCCGTAGAACGTTGATTTATATAGAATTTTTCTATTTGAATTATTCATTTTACAGCAACTTAAACACAGCAAATTGCGATTTCGTATTCAATTAAATATCCCTCAGTGAATATCTTCTTACTCCATTTGGTACAAGTTTACATTTAAATGCATTTGAAATTGAACTTTTCACAAACAAATCAGGGTCTATATTTGCCTGGCATTTTTAATGGCGCCTGACGTAAGGGGTGACGCTTTTAAAATATTAATTAATTAATTAAAGACATTGCCTTTTATTGTGTCGTTGGGTTTTATTTATAGATAGACGTTTTTGGGGAACATATTGTGAGTAAAATAATGATGTAATTTCGCTTAAAAGATTTTCTTCGTATCGTATTTTAGATATAAATATTTATTAACTTGGAGTATTCAAGAAAAACCAATATATTATTGAGAGTTATACGACAGCAAGATTTATAGTATTTTATATAAAGTATACACAATTATACCTAATAAATATTTTGAGTCGAAATACTTCTATTTCGTATTTTCTTTGAGCGACCTCGATTCTTATATTGTTATAGCTAATAAAAATAATATAAGCACTGTTCTGTCTTTGCCAGTCGTGAAAAGCTTTAAGCGTAAAGGTTTTAGTATCAATTAATAACACACTATCGAACTACACACTCGAAGCTTCATTAGAAAGTTCTCGAAACAGCTACAAGTAAAATACAACTAACTAACATGAACTGTAACTGAGTTAGCTGGCTAATGAGTTCAATCGGCGAAACTGTTAACCTCTTTACTAGTTATGATTGCCTAGTACTTCTCTTGTAATCAAGTATAGGTTTTCACAAGCATTGTTTTTATTAAATTCGTCTATATTAATTAACATCTAAAAAGAAAGGAATAATATATGTAATAATAATGTTACCACGAATTAAATAATTGTTGAAATATATTTCTATTGTTGTCAATGATATTATATTAAATAGATACGTTTAAACGCAACATTTTGAAGACGCAAAAACATCCTAATTAGGACGTCTTACTTTTAGGTGATTGGTTGCCGATGCATTCACGAGCCACTGACAAAACTATCTCTTTGTCGGTTTTATCATTTATTTCTTTTCTATCGTTTTGACTTGTATGTATGTGTACTGCCGCTGCTGTGCGGAACAGTTTTTTCGGTTGATTGATATGGATATAACATATCTAATTATAATATCATTGATTGTTGTAAATGTAGATATAGGAAGTCTGTTCATCGCTAATTAATATGACGAATGCAAAGTAGCAATCGCCTCAGGCTAGATCAATATTTCGATTCTAACAATATCTCGGAAATGCCAGTACACGCATTAATACTAACTCAATTATTATTTAAGTCACGTACGCTGGTAGCAAATCAAAACATCGAGCCACAACCAGAATGAAGATATAAAGCGCTGTAGCGCTGTAACGAGTTCGCTTTAATTAAGCAGTAAGCGATTTCAGCGCTTAATGATCAGGTGCCCCTTGTAAATGGGGTCCCTATATTTGCATATGTTTGCTCTGTGCTCAGTATTAGATGATTCGAGGTTGGGTTTTGTTTTAATGAATGTAAAGGCTACGGTATTAATGGAATAAAATGTTAAAGGTCTTATTTTGGTAGCGTCTCGATGATGCTATTATTGTACGGCTTTTGTATCCATAATACCTAATTTTATTGTGTGAAAATCTACGCGTGGAGTTCAAATACAATTTTGTTGCTATAATTTACTTTTTTTTTCATAATTGCTATATATAAACGTAATCTAGATTTTGTTAAAACATGCTACATGCTACACGAAATATTATTCCGACTTACATTATCGTCTAGTAGTAGAATATCTATAACACTCATTTCATCAATTGTATCTTCTACGAAGAGTGCTTAAGACCAACTTTCTTTCTCCTCTATTTCCTCTTCTTACCGTCGGTAATATACTAGTCATATTACAAATGTAACCTATCGCTTAACTTAATCACTTAGTCAGCAGATCTTAATCAATTGTTCATTATAACGTAACAAATTGTAAATAGCGTATAACTATTCGTATCGCATAAAGCAACCATCGAAATAGTGACCGCGTCCAACGAAGCCGAACCTTCAGGTTGTACAGTAACGAATGTAGAGGAATATTTATAAAGCTGTCCGGTTTGATGCCAGGCTACGAGTTGCAAACTGGGTAGAAAGCGCATCGCTAACGTGCTCAAAGGGAATCCTAATTTTATCTGAAACACTTGAACTGTACCAACACTTAGGGTTGTCGGAAGCTTTCAATGTTTTTAAGACTATCCAAAAGGTTTTTGAGTGTACATGTACAGCAGTTGCGAAATTTTTCTCAGTAAAAATAGCTAATATATTAATAGTTATTTAACATATTATGCTATATCTGCTATCTGCTATACAAAGGTGCGAAATAACGATAAGTAGATAAAGTATAGAAATAAATTGCTTTGTCAGAAATTGTGTAGACTAAAAAGAAATTCGGGATTGTTTTTCCTTGCAATAAATATACCTGACACTCAATTCTCGTTTCTTGTATTTAAAAGCCATTAGGCGACCCGACAAATTATTTAATTATAAACTCATTTGGTCGTAGGCGGTAATAGCCGGCTGGCCGTCTTGTTAATGTCGGATATTTTCGGTTTAGACGACTTTAATATCTAACAATTTTGTCTTTTATTTGAAAACTTTCAGTATGTTGTAAGCATCACAATTATATACCTACCTGGACGTATCGAGAAACCTATTTGTTAAGGTTTAGTTCTTCGTTATTGATATTTTTATGCTTCATTCGTGTGACCAAGACTTTAGTTTAGACTTATATTTTAATACAAACGAATAACATTAAGAGTATTTTAAGCATTATATATTTTTAAGTATAGTTTATTATTAATTTTATTATATATTGTTACAGATTATAAACCTCAAACGGATGAGGCGTGTTGGCCACGGACCATGAATTAGATATCGCTAAAAACGATATCGAAACGTAAGTTCCTTTTTTTTTATATAACACTTTAGTTACAGTTACGAACAAATACGACTTGGGGACCTGCAAAAAAAGAGCGTACCTATCCTTAAAAGGCCGGCAACAGACTCGTGACAACGCGAGTGCTCATGGGCGGCGCTGATCACTTAACATCAGGTGACGCGCTTGCTCGTTTGCGCCCTATTATATAAAAAAAAATAGTTCTATGTTATCCTGGTACTTAAAAAGAAATTGCGTCCTTTTAACATGTAATTTTATAAGAAGAAATAATTTTATTTTAATGATTAATACCTTAAATAAGAATGATTTTTTTTTATAATACGAAGTCATCTATATTTGATATATTTGAAATTAAAAGTCTCGTATACATATGTATATTTTTTATACTTTTACTTATTTACAGTAGAGACAGATTCTAAAACACTAATATACCATTGTATAATATAATACACATACATTTCTAACCAAAAACGTGAATCCCTTAAATTAACAAACATTAGTTGACGCAATTATAAAATCACTTTTCATACAAGACATTCCCATCTACCCTCATTGTTAAGAAACTCCAAATTATTATTCAAACAGAACCCGAAGATGTTTGCTTAGGCGTTGATTTTAGATTTAATATATGCATTGCTTGAGAGATTAGGACCTTATTATTATACGATTACGGCTCACGTTGTGGTGTGCTCGAATAAACGTTCGTTATCATTTAATCAACAGCGTTGATTAGAAATATAGATTCGTCGGTAATGTTTGGGATAAGCCGTAATTTAGTTCCGAAGTTGTCTGTTATATAACTGTACTAGCTGTTGCTCGCGACTTCGTCCCCGTTGATTTGTTTTTCCATTTTCGCTCCTATTAGTCGCAGCGTGATGTTATGTAGCCTAAAGCTTTCCTCGATAAATTGTCTATTCAATAAAAAAAAAATTTCTATTCGAACCAGAAGTTCCTGAGATTAGCGCGTTTAAACAAACAAACTCTTCAGCTTTATATGTATATTAGTACCTATAGATTTCATAGCTATGTAGTTGTATCAAATAATCGGGGTACAGAAGTTGGATTTTAAAAAATTAATAGTCTTAGAAAATAAATTTAATAAATGTTTCTCGATAATTATTTTTCTTTTTACCATCCATACTAGCTCTCAGTAGCGTATTATAAAATTATGTTTTAAAAAAGTAAAGATATCAATGATACACTAAGGCCCACTTTTCTTTGATAACTTAAGTCTACTTCATCTTGGATTGAGGCGTCATTTAGTGTGAAATGGTTCCATAATAAGATACGTTAATATTCGCTTTTAACCAATAACCAATAATAAGAATAACAGAGGTCTTATTATTTTCAATGTATTTCCAACAATCTTGACATGACCAGTTTAAAGAGACCTAGGTCACGGTTAGACTTGTTGACATACGACATACTTGTTTGCTTTTTATAAAGTTATATCAAGTCTTCTAACACTTCAAAGTCAAGATTAAGATTGAAGTGCGGTCACATTACCCTTCCACTAAACCTGTCAATACATCGAGATTATCTTTTCAATCTTTCAATAGAGTATACATTCATCCTTTAGTAAAGATTTTACGTAAATCGCTTAACCGGTTGTAGCTCGGTTGAAGTTTGTTTCAGATTTAAGTAAAAATAAAAAAGTCCAATTATTACTGAGGAACTAGCCCCCTTTACCGTGGCAATCTTGCGATAAAAAGTTTCTTAATTAAATTATCACTATCTAATTTACATGCAAGCTAATCTTTAACCAAATAATTTCAGTGGTTTTTGTGTTTAAGATTGACAAACATGCTTACATTTCCACTTACGCGGTTATGGTAATCAATGGTACCTTGTAAAAGCTAGTTACGAATCTTCGTCATTAAAAAAAACAAAAGCAAATTTGTAAATAAGCGAAAGTAAAGAAAATAAGTAATATTCCATTCGAAACTAATGGATAGATTTCAAGGGATCAATTTTCAATAAACTTCTGTGTCGGGAAAAGTTTAATTGAACTCGTCTGAGCACTTCGGAACTTCCATTCAATATTTGTACTGATTTCAGTCTTATGGTAATTAGTGTGAATTGTATTGTTACTAGCTGCGTCCCGCGTTTTTACCCGCAGTTATGCAAGTATGTAGTATATACATATACCTTCCTCTTGAATCATTCTATCTGATAAAATAAACCGTATAAAAATCGGTTTCGTAGTTTTTAAGATCTAAGCATACATACATAAGGACAGACATGAAGCGACTTTGTTTTATACTATGTAATGATTCTACGTTATTTACATATTATGATCATATTTAATACGGAACTAATACCGTTAAGAAAGAACGTTTTAAAAACAAATTAAAACATCTTACAAGAAAAGAGTTTTATTGAATCCTTCTTGTACCTAAATTCCAATAAGATTTTTATTTATATAAAATAGTTACAATTCTAATAAGCAACCAAGTCTAATTTAAGTAAACGACTTTAGGTTTAATAAATAAGTTGGTTTAGGTACAATCCAATAGCCTAATGACTCTTGCCAGAATTTTGTAGCCACAAAATAACCTCTGACACGGCTTAACGATCACTGTTTGAAGCGGGCCAGTGCTTTAGGCTTCAATAAACCCAGAAGGGTTTATAGAAATAACACTGAATATCGGATAACAAATGTATTCCACATAGCTACGTGTTCAATTCTATGTTAGGATATAATGATTTTGTAAGACGTTATTGATGATAGGACTATTCTGTCTCACTCTGACACACTTTCTCTTTCTAACTCTTATTGCTTATCAAAAAACTTATCAGTTCTCTTGCGTAAAATTTGTCTAAGTCATTTATATTTTGCGTAATTTCTCAAAGAGAGTACAACGTTTTAGAATAAAGATAAAGCTCATCTCGTAAAAGGTATGGTTAATCCCAAACAAATCCAGCATCACACGTAATAAAAGCATCAGAAAAACTCTAAAAGGCAAAGCGATTGTTCTCTTCGATTCTTTATATTGCATTCAGTTGAAAACAATCATTTTATGGTATTAGTAAATCACAAAGCAGTTAAGGTAAGGTGGATTGGCGCTCGCGTCTGACAAATGAATTCGCCGTTAGGGTTGTCACCTTGTAATTATTTAGAAACAGCCGTCGGCGGCGTTCAGCCGTTAAGAGATTGACGTTTCGATGCTAGAGCGATTCCATTTATGGGCTCCTTCGAAGATGAAAGACTAACGTTGATCGTAAATTTTATACGATTAAATTGAGCGTTTTGTCATTAGGTAGAGAGATAAATAAAAAATGGTGTAGGTACTAGGTTGTATCGAATTTAAAGGGCTTTTCAGGTGGTACTATTCTTTGACAAATGAGTTCGCCGTCAGGGTTGTCACCCTGTAATTATTCAGAAACAGCTGTCGGCGACTGTATCGTTATCGTTAAAAGATTGGCGGTTTGATGTTCAAGCGTTTTCGTGAAGGCTCAATTGCTGGTAACAAAATACGTATTTATTATGCTTCTTTGAAATTGTTTTAACTTTTGGAAGGTTGTCAGCTTAGTTATTCATAAAACATTGATTGCACTTTTTAAGGAAGACTCACTATGTAAAATGTATACTTTATATCATATTATATTGATTAAATTCAGACCAAGTTAGTTAAAATATTACAGTCGTTACTTACACATTTAACGGTAGAACTACGTCTTTATAATATAATAATCTATTAACAAAACAAAATATTTATGACATTTAAATGAAAACATTAAAGTGGCAGCCCTAATCGATTAACACGCACTTGTAGCCCGCATAACGAGATAATTAGGAATTAATTATACGATCGGGCATACATCGACGCGTCCTAAGCTTTTGTGAACGATCTCACTAATGTAATCATAACATATGGCAGTCATATCATTATTATAGAGGTTCAAGTGCTTTATAAGTAATACTAACTGTGCCAGCGACTTCGCCCGCGTAGTGACTTTGGGCAGCATTTTTGAAAACCTAACCCGCGCCAACAAACGTTCAGCGAGTTCAACGTGATTCTTTAAATTACCATAACTTTTATATTTATCAACCGATTGACATGAATTAAACACTAAATGTTAAGTGAAGATTAACACAATATATCATTGAAAACCATCTAGATAGGATAAGCCGTTTCTGAGATTAGCGTACACAAACAAACAGACAAACAGAAAAATATTTCATAAATCATTGTTTTGGGTTCTATTGCGTTAATAAAGGTCTCCTATAATATTTTTTCTTATATATCTTCCATGTACAGACAGCGACTCGTTACATTTTTATTATATGTATAGATGAAGTTATAATTTGTTGAAAGGAATTTAGAACTTCTGAAGAGAAATTTAATATTTATGGATATGTTAATATGAATGTTAGATGGCAGCAGATTCGTTGGTTGGTTGGTTAGAAAAAAAAAGTTCAGATCTCTAGAGAAATCTTAAATTATAGATAGCATTCAATACAAAATGATTATTTTATTTTAGTATTAATTAGGTATATTTTAGTTGATCACGATACGAACGCTTATTGTTATTATCACCAATTTAGCAAATATATTGAAATAATTATCTAATTAAAAATCGTATTATATAACTACTCAAAGAAAATTCTATAAATATATATGTAACTAGCCGTTGCTCGCGACTTCGTCCCCGTCGATTTCTTTTACCATTATTTCTTCGCTCCTTTTGGTCGCAGCGTGATGTTATGTAGCCTAAAGCCTTCCTCGATAAATTGTTTATTCAATACAAAAATAATGTTTCAATTCGAACCTGTAGTTCCTGAGATTAGCGCGTTCAAACAAACTAACAAACTCTTCAGCTTTATATATTAGTATAGATAAGGTGGAACTCAATACGTGTCAGTAAAAACATCAGCACGTATAAACCCAACTAATCTAGTAGAAACTCGCACATTAGCTAATTGTACAATAAAAGCGTACCTCCAATTTCGGTCGTATTACGAGATCTACTTCGATAAGTTTCTACGGTGACATTGTCAAGGTAATATATTTATAGGGCGATAAAATTTCATGCGATGATTTTTTTTCAACAACTTCAGTAATATTAAAGAAAAGAATAAAAGAATTATGCAAATCGGTTCAGATGTTATCGAGTTATGCGCTTACCAACACATTTTTCGATTAATTCTAATTCATAACAGATATATGTACGAGATACACTATCTATGTAAAAATTTGTCAAATATTACCCAACAAAAGCAAAAAGATAAAGAAATCGGATTTACTAGCAGAAACATATGTTTAACAGCTGAATAACCTTGTGTTTTAACTAACTTGGAGGGTTTCATGTCATGTTTTGCGGTTACCGGCCTAATGGGATAGCGATTTTATTGTTAGTTCGTTTATTACTGTCTCAATTACACCTAATGAAGGATTATTTCATACGTCTGGCTTTTTTTTATTCTATTAAGTGGTGAGACGAGCTGGACGCCCTCCTGATGGTAAGAGAAACGCCAGCCCATAACCAATGTAGTGCTACTCAGAACTTTGCTCCGGAAAGGGGTGCACTACATCGACGCTCCCCACTTTGAGTCATAAGATGTTAAGACTCATTAGCCCAGTAATCACGCTGGCCACAGTGCCCTTCAGACCGGAGCACAGTGACATTTGCACATCACTACCCAGTCGGTCTCCTGCGAAAGATACCTACCTCCGGTAGTCTGGCTCTTGCTGATTAATTATAATTGATGTCCTTTTGTTTTTGTTAAGTGTAGGTAATCTCTACATAGTATAAAAAAGTCGCGGTCTCTGTCCCTATATCCCTATGTATGCTTAAATTTTTGAAACTACGAAACGGATAGACTGGTTTAAGACGAAGGAATAATACATGCACAATATATGCGAACGAAGCCGAAGCCGGTCGCTAGTTAAAACTAAAATAATTAAGTAAGTTACATACATTACTATAACTCTAAATAATTACTAATATTGAATGATATTCCTGTAGGTTGTGACATGTGAATTATGAATATAGTATATTTATTTCTTCAAACACATTCTTCGTAGCGCCATTTTGTTTTTAACTAAACAGTGTTTTATCTGTGACTAAAAAAACTTACTAACTATAGGTACATAAATTTATCGTATGTTACATATAAATAGCGCTCCGTAAGAAAAAATTGTAAAAAAAAAGGAAATAAACAACGCTGAACGTATTTAATAATTAAATATTCACTTAAAAACTTTTTATTAAACCATAAAACATATGACGTGTCTATTGAGATTTTTAATTCAACACACGTGAAAGTAAGAATTTTTACAAGCACATCTCTAAGTAATAAACCATTTAAGTACCCCTAAGTCGGTATTTCTTTGAAACTAAGCAGACAACACTTGCGTTTGATGGAAAACAGTCGTTGAAAAAAATAGTTGAAGTGGCTCAAGTAAGATAAGTGCTCAAAACTTTAGTGTTTACTGCGTTTATATTTATCATATTGAGTAAGTTAATAAAACATTTTTTTCATTCTTTTTCAATAAGTATTATTGCAAAACAATGTTCTAGTCCAATATGATAATTGATAAAACATACTTCAGGCTTCGATTGATATTACTGTTCCTTTTACAATACCCTAATGAGAAATTAACTATTGTCCTATATGCTTTTTTAAGGATTCCATAGAATTCTTTAAGATAAAAATCCTGGTTTCCTACCACCTCTTTTGTTAACAAAAAAAACATCTAAATAGATTTATAAATAACAGTTATCGGCAAACAAAAAAACGGTTTCATCAATATGTAATTCAAGTCTTCCTCTTAAGTAATACTTTTAACCCTAAAATCATTAAAACTGTTAATGATTATAAGCCTACAATACTAAGGTACACATCACGAACGTAATTAATTATAATTATAGTTACACATACGCGGAGAAAATTATCTAACCGAAGCCTCAAAACTAATTAATGTTACGACGAATTCGCATTAAAACAAGTCAATATAACTTAATGAACATGTAAAGTTATTCATAATTAGCGTCGCGGTAAAGTTTTGACGTCTCATGTATTAGGGGTTGACTTAATATGTTTAATAACTAAGGCAGCTAGTTGAAGACTTGACGGGAAATGATTATGACGTCATGTGTCTTTTGAGGGCACGGGGGATGTCGATTGTCATAATGTCGTCATGATTGGTATGTGCTCCTCATACCAATTACGGTTTAAAGACCACTAATCTGTGACATTGATTAATTCGTTTATATCGAATTATAAACTCATTTATATACAATTAATTCTGTCAGTGTTTGTCTGTATGTTGACGATGTACTGAAGTATAGTAAGTGTGTAGGGGAATCAGAAAGATACATTTTTTGTTTGTGATACCACCAAACACATTGCTTCAATGAAATATTACAAATGTAATATAATTCTACTTTTTCAGTTAGTAAGACTATAACTATATAACCGGTTATATGAATTTAAGAAGAACAGAAGACAGTTGAACTAAAGGTAGTTAGACACTTATACATTGACGATTGAGAGAATGACACCTTTAATTTGGCATCATTAAGACAGAAGGTACCTTTGGCTATATGGCAAATGTTTCTTCCCATTGTTCTGCAAATTCTACTATTTTCCCTACTCCAAATTGTTTTCTAAGACTTTTCCCATCAATTTCCCATACGTAGGTACGAAAAATAACCGTCACGGGTCGTGACAAACTATAGTTGATATCAACGTCACGTTATAAACACCTATTAAATATAAAGCTGTTCTGTAAAAAACTGGTGTATTATGGGCCCAAGGCCATGTGTATACAGGTTTTGTATTCTCCCGGGTCTCACCAAAACGTTATAATTAAAATATTTCATGCTGTAGTAGTGTCGCTTAAAATAGACATCACCGCAACTAGCTGGCATGTTTTAACGGTCATCGACGAAACCTTTAAATAAATTAATAGAAAAACGGTTATTACTGAGAATTTGAGTTTTACCATTGTAGTTCTATTGATGCTCGCAGTTTTGCTTATTGATCCATAATGACCAAATATGTGTATCAAAGCTATCTTATATTGAATCTAGTTGCAAAGATTAGCACGATTATAAGTAAAGTAATCAGCCTTTCATATTAGTACAGATTTGATTGGCAGTAATCTTGTCTCATTTTCAGTTTGCTATTATGAAAATAAATATATATTTATAGAATGCCATTAACCTTCTTAAAGCTACACTTAATATTTGATATTTAATTTAAATGCATATAAAATACCTACTAAGAGTAATGCAGATGTAAATATAATAAAATAAGAAATAAAATATAAATATTTTCAGGACATTTATACACAGCGCCATCTAGTTCTAAGCTAAGCAGAAGCTCGTGTTATGGCAAATAGATAACGGAATAAATTACATATACATACTTTTCTTTTGTAAATAGATACATACATAGCAACACCCAGACCCCAGAAAAATACAAATGTATATTTCCGGTGTGGGAATCGAACCCATGACCCTTCGCACAGAAAGCAGTTGTGTTACCACTGCGCCAAGCGGTCGTCCAATAAAACAAGCTCCAAACATTTCGTCCCATAATATTCCAATTTCTTCCTGCTGCCCACTCTTAATTTATGATATTTCCCACAGACCTCAACTAGACATTCATTACATTTCCCAACCATTCATACGACACGAGGCCTGACGTAATCAGAAGTCGTTACAATCTTGATAAAGCGTCGTACGCACCCCTTTGTAATAACTTCACAAAAACAACATTTGTATGGAAAACGCGAGGTTTCGCTATTGTCGGAGCTTACTTATCGGACGGTGCTGTTGCTACGCGGATGTACGAATAGCTTATTTTT
>DWAJ01000962.1:0-26151 GCA_018238005.1 Eurema mandarina
TTAACAATAATTTTGCAGTGTGCACATAGTGTTACGTTAAAATCCAGTTGAGATCTCGTAGTTTTAAGTTTATTTTTGTTTAAGATTTTAATGTGTTTTGTGCATCAAACCAAATAAATAAATAAAATCAACGCACCCGACGATCACGCGCCCCGCGCGCCGCGCCGTCTCCTTGATACCTTTTTGACTTCTGTGCAGGTTTCGTTCAGCGCAAAAGATTCGTGCCGCTACTTATACTTATATTCTTACAGATGTAATAAATAAACGTATCATTCCGTCTCTAGCTATATACCTATCATATGTTATACTAAATTTTCAAAACAATTGAATAGAAAAAATATTCACTAATTGATATTTAAAAAAATGTAACGATTAGACACACAATCAATAACTGATGATTAATATTTTTCTATAATTATTATCAATCGGTCATGGTATTTCCCCAGAGATTTCAACATGATTAGTTTAAAAGAAACGTCGTCATAATAGAGCCTAAGGCTTAGGTTTTTATATAAAGTAAGTACAAAACAATAAAATCTAGGCAAATAACTTCCATTATTTTCTCCTGTTTCAGACATGATTGAGCCAAGATTATTATCCTTTTCAAAATATACATACAAAGGCGCATTAGAACTCACAAACAGAACTTTGTTTATTGAAGATATTGTTCTAGAAATTGGATTTACGAATGATGTTAATTTTGAAATACTCGGCGGTAAGTTGATAAATTGAGAATCGTAATAATTACATTAAATTAACAATAAAAATTGATCTAAATTGCAGATATGAATTTATTAACAATTTTCAGATTACTCTAATTATTTTAGGATATCCAATAGCACAAATATCATTTCTATTGCGACGTTAGACGAATTATTTGATCAAGACTTAACAGACAAAAAACTTTTGGTATTAAATGTTCGGGCTGAATCGGAAAGGGCAATTTCTGCGGTTTCGACGGTAGTAATTGATTTAATTACACATATTGCTATTCAACCAATGTTCAATAAGGCATATTACATTGGGAGATTCAGTAAACATAATGGGTTGGAGTTTGATGATGTTATTAGTTTGGAACGTGGATTTGATGAAACAGTTATATTTGAATTAAAAGGAGGTAAATATTGATACAAATGCGATCTGTACAACACACATCGCTTAATGCTTACAATTGCTTTTTATTCGTAATGTAATCTAATCACATTATCTAAATATGATTTATATATATGTTTGTAGATTACGCACAATGGTTTTATATCGATCAAGATGAGAATTCAGTAACATTATTAAAAAATGAAACCAACTTTATTCCCGATGAAATACTAGAAAATAATAATCATCTATTATTTACTATAGTTGCAAGTAAGCCAGAAGCTTTACCAAGCAGGGCTGCCATATCGATAGAGCTAATCAGAGGTAATGGTACATTTCAAAAGAAATTTATTGAACATGCAAACGTTCATATCTGTTTGCACTTATTATGATTAAAAGAACTTGAACCATTTAAGAGATTACGGTGTATTTCTCGCTTCATGGTAGTTTGACAATAGCGTAAGTTACACACTTCCGAAATAGCTGTAATACTTTTAGTTCTAATAGATACTAAGTACTCGTTACAAAATATTTTATTTTCCTATCATACAACTCACCAAAAATGTATATGTGCCTATCTTATCTAGATTTTGTATGTCGATATGTCGTATCAAGGTTTTCTATATGTATATTTATAGATATATTGTTGTTATTATTTTGTCTGTTAATCATACACACTACCGTCTAAAATAAAATAAAATGTGGTTTTCATCTTTCTTGCGAATATAAAATAGTGTAAGATATAAAAATATAATTACTTTTTTTAATTCTAATAATATTTCAGATTCGCCGACAGAATTAGAAGCGGCCTTTGATAAAGTGTTATATACGGGACAAGTATTAAATAATGTTGTTACACATGAGCCGATAACTGTTTTAAGATATTCTGGCGAAATTATAATATCCGGAGGTAAAGCTTTGTTATATAATATTTAACTTAGTTATATTGTAAAATATAAATTAGGCTTCCGAACTGAAAGAAAAAAACGGAACCCTAATACTAAGGTTTTGTTGCCTGTCCGTCCGTCTATCACCAGGCTGTACCTCATATTCCTGGGCTGCTAAAGCAAAAAAAAAACAGAATACAATCAACACAAAATAACCCTATTTAACAAACATGACCACTAACCATTTTCATGATCGGTTTCCCTCTATGTTGATAACAACACGAAGAAACGCTTGAAATATTCATAGAATTTCGAGTTGAACATTAATTATATTTAACAATAAATTAAATTCTGTGCCATTGCTTTGAACTCCTTCGTGCGCAAGTCCGACTCGCATTTGGCCAGTCAATTCTGGTTATATTTGTTATACAGTTGGATTGTTTTAATCATGGTTCATTTATTACAGAATTTGAAGACTTTTTCATGGCAAGTATGACAAACGGGGCTGTGTCAGTGCAATTGAATTCCTCATTCTTTCCCACGGATCTGCAGTACGTCGTATTGAAGATGACCGCGTTGGAGGCTAGTTCCGTTCTTCTGCTAGATGTCGTTGAAATAGGTATAATTTAATAATAAATAATTCGGATAACTTTCAATTAATGACCTCATTGATACATAGGTAGTTATATCAAATTACACAGTATTGGGTATGGCTAATAAAAAAACAAATGCGAAATTTTATGACGATGTGTGGATGTATCGCCCTTAAAATGTAAATGGATTTAGCTTAAACCTAGCCTGCAGGTATATTGGTCCTTGGAATTAAATTTAAGATTTTTTCCTGGTATGGAATTTTCTGGAATGTAAATTACCCACGTAAAACTGCTAAATCTATAATATCAATTTTTGAAATGTCAAGTAAACTTTATCTTTTATGTATAGTATATTACCCCAAGGCAAGCTCCGAAAACATCATCCCAAAATATACCGAACGGAAACCAAACACTTATTGAGAACGACAGTGAAAATTCTATTTGTCACATTTGCATTCATTAGCATTCGAATTTTCTTAACCGTTTTGTCAGAGGCGGTATAATCCGCGGTTAAAGGATAAAAAACCTAGCCCAGCCAAGGACGACTGTATCGATAATTGATTGGAAAGATTTCTTATAAAAAGTGGTTTCTTAAAAACCTTTTAAAGGGATTGATCATTTGCTTGATACAGCAATATTTTATAAAATGTATTTCACGAATATAGCTATATAATTTTACTTTAAAAAAACTGAAGAATTACATTTCTTTCGATTTCCGATTTCTATACAACAAAACGAAATCTTTTTCACGAGATCAATGTCCACTTTACCTATATTAATCACGAATACATACGAATAAATAATATAGAAGATAAGACAAACATACCTTTATATATAGGTATTATACATATAACGCTATGTTATTTACTGTAATAAAGCAAAAATTAAACATTTTAATAACAAACAAGTCGATTCGTAATTTATTTATGCGTAGACGAAATAAATTACTTAAACGTTATTATTTTTAAATGAAACCTTACTTAAAAATAATTAGGTACGTTAAGCAACTTTCGTTTGCTCATTAATTAAGTATTTGTTATCAAATACAATAGAAGTTTGGCATTTCTCATTAATGTATCCAATGTCTCTTTTTTGTTTTTTTTTTTCTTTTATTCTATGAAGTGGTGAGACCAGCTGGACGCCCTCATGATGGTAAGAGAAACGCAAGACCATAACCAGTGTAGTGCTACCCAGAACTTTGCTCCGGGCAGGGGTGCACTATATCGACGCTCCCCACTTTGAGTCATAAGATGTTAAGACTCATTAGCCCAGTAATCACGCTGGCTACAGTGCCCTTCGGACCGGAGCACAGTGACATTTGCGTATCACTGTTCTGGCGGTTTCAAATCAAAATTTTGTAACTAATGTAGTTATATTTTTCAGATGTGATTCCTCCGATGCTGTCGTTCAGTTCTCCAAACTACTCGATACAAATTAATGAATTACAGACTGGAATAATAGGTCAAGTTACAGCGACAGCCGATAACGGGGAAACTGTGGTCTACGCATTGAATTTAGATAGTGGTAAATATATCAAACATTTCTTTGAAAACAATTACTATTGAGCTACTAAGAAAAGGATATTTAATAAGTTTTGCCATTTTATATTTTAAGGGAAGAAAGTAAACACTTTTACATGAATATATTTTAACCTTATTTTAGGTCTCAGAACGTTCAAAATACTAGTACTGTTTCTATTTTTACAAGTCTTATTAATTCACTAAAAATGTTCTAGATTTTTCTCTACGAAAAATCTTTATTTTTTAATTGCGTGTCAATATTCCGGATGTACGTAAAATGGTTTTTTTTTAACCATTTCAAATAAATAACATAATTTTGCGTAAAATATTTGATAGGCTAAAAGTATTATCTATAATAAAAACTATTATTATCTATGAATGAACACAACACGGATGTTATCTCTCATGTATTTAAAAATGCGCATGTTGATGAACATATTATATGAATCATGATATATAACTCTTATACATCTAGTAAAGATGGCCATAGAGCCATGTATATACGTCATAGATAAGATCTGTCTAAGAACTTTCGAACTTACTAGTAACGTCAATCTTTTTCATAAATGCCAAATTAAAAAGAATATTATAGACTGGCTGGTGCGGTTTAACCGACCTTAATAAAAACTTTCTACACCTAATACAACCTCCTTTATATGGCACTAGTTGACATAGTCATAATATATGCCAATTGTTATTTAAATCGGTTTTATAGTTTAGGCATAATAGCGTAACAAACAAATACAGTTTTTATGTATTGTTATTTTCCTGTTATTATGTTTCGATAATATGGGTTTAATAATATTGCTTGTCTGGTATATTATTACTTATTGTAGGTAAAAATTAAGGGAGTTGTCAAAAAACTATAAACTACCCACTTAAATCTATCTTATTTGTATGCAACACGATAAACTAGCGACTACGGATAATAAACATCTGAAATATTAAAATAATAAAAACAACATTTAAGCGTAGCTAATTCAATTATTTTTTTCCGTTTTTATAAATAAATTTCCAAGAAGGACTATCCGCTTTCAGGGATTACCTTACTCCTTAGTTTCAAACGATATATCCTGTAACTGACAATGTAAAATAAACCTTCATTTATCTTTTAACCACAACATTCTTATTCACCAAACATTCAATGATGTCACCATTTGCTTTATACGTTAGCAAAATTAGGAGTAAGAAAAAGGAATTGATACCTCAGTCGTATCTCGTTAAGATTTATTAGTCAGGTCGTTGCTTAGAGATAAGCAAGTTTGGTTCAACTTTTGGCTTCCATAGCGTTAATAAATTCAAATATAAAATTTGCACGTGTCATATCCGTCAAAGGCGGGCATGGTAATGCAGTATCATTTATCTCGAAAGCTACACAACGATGACATATGCGAGCTGCAGATGCCTTTAAACCTGCAATATAAATGCTACCCGTCACGTGTAAAGTATGCAATGCCATTATTTTTAAAATATTTATAAAGCTAAAGTAAATTTTAAAATTTTCTTTAGAATAAAAAATATATGCGGTGAAGGAAGATGTTATTTAGTATTTACCGAAATACGTTTAGATGTCAAATACGTGACATCTCAACTTTTCGTGTCTGATCTACGATGAACAAAGCACTATATAAAAGGTTAGGACCCAATACGAGAATATATTGCAAAATTACACACACTTAAACTAGTAATGTAACTTTTTTAATAACGTTCTATGCACACAACTAAAAAAGCTTCCACAATTCCAAAATTACGCCTATATAAATTAAGTACCTAAGATTAAAAAAAAATCAAATTTAAAAAAAAAAAAAAGATTAAATTTTAAACGCTCATTACAAAATCTTACAATCTTAACGGTGACTTAAATTTGGTCTAACTATTTTAAAAAAAGAACCCATGCATTACTGCTGTAATTGTTAAAGACAGTTATGAAACTTCCATATAATATCTAGTGCATTATTGATCTGATAAATAAAATGGATGCCCTGAAGACAGATGCATAAAGCATGTCAATAACAAAAGATTGAAAGATTTATTAAATATCTTGATAGACCCATTGGCCATCGGATATGACATGAAAGGAATCAAATGCCAACTATCTTAAACGTGAATTTGCTGTATTGTATCGTTACTTATGTAATAAGTTTCCACAATAATTTGACCTGGAAGGAATTTATATTGTATACTATTTTCACTTCATGCTTTTGTACTAATATATTGTTAGTATAAGAGATATGAAAAGTTTTACTAGTTAATTATATAAAATAATTGGGTCGGTTTACATCATCTTTTGCTTCCAAGAATTGACTTTTGTACTCAACTTATTAATCATAGATAATATTTTTTCTATTTACATTTATATATTTTATTATTATTATAGAGATTTATAATTCTGCAGCTGATGTCTACCATATGAAAGATGAATGTATGTATTTTTTACAAAGAACATTTTTAAAACAATTTCGCCTAGACTTATTGTATTAAATTTAAATATATTTGAAGTTCAATGGTCTGCCATCTTTGATAAAATTATTAAAATCTTTATATGGATTCTTATAATACAATAAAATACATGGTACTTGAACCTTTGTCTTTTCACAAAGAAAAGGACAAAGTCAAACTCTATTTTAGTGATGTTACGATTTATTCTTTACCCGTGAAATTTTATATCAATTATGTAATAGTGCTTTAAATAGGCAGTTAAGAAATCTTTCACAACTCTTCATAATTTTATTACAGTCAGTTTCAATTTTTTTCATTAATTGGATACTGCTAAATATTACATTTTTTTCATCGTTTGCAAATTTGAAGATCGTATTAACAATTAAATGAAACTGTATAAGGTCTTCTATGAGCAAAGTTTTTTATAGAACTCTTGCCAACTTGATTATACTTGCTTGCACTGCAGGGCGGGATAATGCTGGTTTAATACGACTATTCATATCGCTAGTTGTTTTTCCAAAACACAGATTGCAGAGCAAATATTTAAATATGAGTACAGTATAGCTATGTATTACGTGTTTTGGTTTGAAAAAAGTTTAACTTATCTAATACTTTATTTTTAATACCAATACTATACCTTATTTATACCAAATAACAAATCTTTAATTTTTAACAATTTTGGTAGTCCAAGTATCGATATTATAATAATAATTATAGATTTATCAATACAGTAAGCTACGGTAAGCTGCACGTTCAGCGTCGTGTTTTAAGATTTCGTAACACCTAATTCTTCTACCGTCAGAATCGTTTGTTCAACTCAAAACTAGTCATGTTTTTATGTTACTAGAATTTCCCAATATACTTGGGATCGGACCTTTCTCATCCTTTTTCAATAAAAGCGGGTTTACGATATTGAAGCCACGACTTATGACTCAGAAACATTTTTTATTCCGAAGAATGGGAACAGGCCAAAATGCACACTATAATAATTAACGTTTTAAGACATTTAAAGTGTTTTTTTATTATAATTTATGGATAACTATTAATTTATATTCTCGACATAAATTGGCAATAAGTTCAGTGTATCAGAATATTTTAATTATAATACACGCATCATGGTTGATTTAGTAATCGCGAATGTCTATTCATAGTTTTAAAAACACGGAAACTTTTTTAATAACAGCGAAACAGTTTTATAATCCTTAATACATTTTTATCGGTTTAGTTTTGATTAAAAAGACTGCTTAAATAAAATACTATGTTCAGTAGAGTTAGCAATTTCATATACTTATCCCAATTATTTATTGAATGCCATATTATGAACTTCGTAATCGAACAATTTTCAGCAAGCTAAAAAAATAAAGGTGCAAAACCTTTGTAACATTAAATAACTCTTGAATTGATGACGAAACTATTGTAATCCATATTTTTAGTATTGTTCTCAAGTAAGTGACTTATTCTTTTTTTGGAATAAAATTTCTTTAAACCGAAATAAAACATACTTCAATTAAATAACAATGTACCAAAAATATAAAGTAATATCTACACTACTCTGCATCTACTACATATTTTTCTACATTTGCTTCTTGATGGAGTTCTTAATAAAGTAACACGCTGGACGCGAACAGACCGATTCATTTATGACTTATTGATTAATACTAACGATATATTTATTATTTCAAGAGCATCTAGGTGAGCGCCTTTCAATCAATAGTAATGGTGAGATTCACGCTTCTGCCCCGATCATCATTGGGTCATATTCCTTTGGGATAGTAGCATCGACGATCTTCACCGGCGTCACAGCTTATGCCGCAGTAAGTTTACAAATAATCAAAAACATCTATACTATAGGTACTAATATTATATAGTTGAAGATACATTTTTCATTGTTTGTTTGTATAGTATGATCTCTGAACTTACTGGACAGGTTTTAATGAAATAAAATCGAAATGGTTTAAAGACTGGCGAAACACGTAGTCTAATTTTCTAATTATCATGTAATAAAATATTTTGTGGGTTTAATGTGTGTAACAAAAAGGAGACCTAGCTTGTGTCTTACAAAATGTGTAATGCATTTTAATTTAAAATTGAAACTTATCTTTGTATTTTAAAAATAACGTTGTAACATCTAGTAAAACAGCTCTTGTGAAAGTATAAAAGTTGCAAACTTTTAAATTTGGATTAAATATGATTCCCGTGCGACAAGCATATTTGAGTTTAATTAAAAAGATAGATGCCTAGTACACTCTCAGAAGAACTATGTGCTTTTTTTACATTTTAAGACGAAATTTCGTTTAAGGTCAAGTAGGACTCTATAAATTAGAGACTCACTTGCTTTCTCATGGTTTTATACAATCTTACATTGTAAAATACATAAGGATACTTTAATTCATACAATTTTAATAATTTCATTTAAACCCTTGCTTAACATCATAACGACTTAAACCACGACACCGATTTTGATAAAATTTTGAAAACATATATACGTCTACATGTTGGGGAAGGATATTGCATTATATTTAGTACCGAAATTATTATAAAAAATACTCGTATCATGGAGCTGTGAACGAGACTTCCCAATTGCATGCAATTTCACGAAACATTTCAATAGATTATAGTTTGAATAATATTGTCTACAGGTATACCTCACAGTCGTAAACTCGACTTCATGTGAAATCGACGATAGTATTACACCTTTACCGCCACTTCTGATTATTGAGCGCTACGAAGAAGAACCACACTTGAACTTGGTACCACTTGATCGAAATATATATCCAGATTGCAAGTATCAGCTTACAAATGTCTGGCCGATAGATCAGACTTGGCTATATGTCGATGACAATGGTCTACATACAACTACCATTGATAGAGAGCACGAATCTATCGCCTTTATGCACGTTTCGCAAATTCAAGTCGAATTAAACTTATTCTGTGGCGATGAGAGCAGGAGAAAGCGGTCGTTAGGCACAGATGTACAATACGACCTAAGATCTTACGACTACGGACAAAATCACTGGATATTAACGGACAATATACCGCATAATCCAACGAGGACGTTAGTAAACCTTATTGTTCTAGACATAAATGACAATGCGCCGGTATTTGTGGGGAAAGAAAACGAACCGATAATGGTTGGGTATCCTCACAGAAATATTGAAGAGATTGTTCTTCCGACAGCTTTAGTTGAATTAAAAGTAAGTATTTTGCGGTAAGATATATCTTGTTATAGAATATACGTAATATACTGTTTTTAGTATAATAAGTTTCTGTTTGAAATAAATTTCGTATATATTATATGAATTTTAGCACGTGTAACGTAGACATACAATGTTAAGTCTTATAGTACCTACAATTATGATTGATTATTTGAGTCACAAAGAAAGAAGACAATCATGATGGTAGGTACAAATCTAAAAATGTAGTTAACATTCTAATAATATAAAATGAATCATCGATATTTAGCTAATAGCTCCACTGTCTTACACAAAACACTAAACAAACGACCTGTCATCACAGTTTCTTTTGTTTTCATATTTATTACAAAAACCTCTTGACAAACCACAATAAAAACTAAGATTTCGCATATACCTATATCTATATTGTCAGTATGCATTAGTTAATGAAAAACAGCAACATAACATATAAGATAAATTAAGTAAAGAAATAAATTACTTATTTAATATGTCACAACTATTGATAATTTTTTAGTTTTATAAGCAACAACCAAAGTCTAATATAAAAATAAAAACGCATCGTACGAATCGCAAGCTTTAAATATATTTATTTAGCATTTAATAAAATTTAATAAATATGTCGAAATATACGTCACTTATGAATTAAAGTAAGCCACGTGAAAGGATAAACAAAAGTTTCTGTGTTATTCGCTTTTTGTTATTCAAACAACGTCCTACTGAGCTGCTAAAATTGCGATTCAACTCAGAATCTCCACGCGACCGAAAATAAGAAACAAATAAAAACATCTAAACCGGAACAATACGTAATGTTAACTCATCTGAAAGTATAATTGCTATTATTTTAAATTATCTATTCTAATATTATAAAGCTGAAGAGTTTCTTTGTTTGTTTAAGCGCGTTAAGAACAATTGATGCGAATTGCAAAAATATGTTTTTGTAAGTTACAAATGGACTATATACCTAGTATATATCGAGGAAGGCCTAGGCCAACACTTTATATATCATCATACTGCAACCAATAGGAACGAAGAATGAGTGGAAGACTTAAAGGAGCTAAAGGATTCAAGTTAACTAAACAATACATACTATAATATTATAAATACGAAAGTAACTCTGTCTGTCTGTCTTTCTTTCCATCACGCTAAAAATACTGAACCGATTAGAACGAAATTTTGTACACAGATGGTCTAGAGCCTGAGAAAGAATATAGGCTACTTTTTAACTGGAAAAAGGGTTAAAAGGGAGGAAGGGGGGGGGGGTCAAAGTTTCTATGAAAGTCCACGCGGATGGAGTCGCGGACAGCAGCTACTATATTATATGAAGGAAATATTTCAAATACGTCCGCGAAATAATAACAGAAATTGGTGGGGTCAATAGCTATTATTGCATATTATAATGTTTGATTTACCGAATACAATAAGTTAATGTAAATGCAAAGAAAATGTTTAAAAATAACATTTTTATACATGTTGGTACTTGTATACCCGCATATGTGGATAATATTGAATATGCTCGTTGACGGTTATCACTTCAGTCTCAATATAAAGAGTTGCGCTGAATAAATCGTCACAAAAGCGCTTTCACGTTCGAACTCAAAACCTCATGATTTTTAAATAATGATACATCATCTTGATTATTTTCCACTATATTTAGCGTTTTATGAGCCTGACCTAGTTTAATGTATTCTGGTGTAAAATTTCTTTCCATGAACTAGAAATGTAAAACAATGTTTTGTTCTTGCTTAACTGTATTTATGCTAAGGTCACAAAAGCCCGCGGTTTCGCCCGTGTAGTTTCTGTTCCTGTGGAAAAACTGGGACAAAAATTATCTTGAGTCTTGTATCTCTAGGGGTTGGTCTACGGGTCGAACTTGACCCCAATTCATTCAGAACTTTTTGTACGAAAGAGTATGGGTATATAAACAGTTTAGTATGACTGAGTTACCTCAATAAAAAAATAGTTTTAAAATAATAAATATTATAACTCTATACCTATATTAAGAGTATTTGCTTGATATCCTTATAGTGATGTATCAATAAAGTAAACAATTATCAATTACACTCTAAAAATATATTGTCGCTTACTGCATATGGATTTGCTTAATTCGCATACAATGCAAATATTGAACTACCATTTTAGAGTGTATTACATCATAACCGTGAAACATAAGGCATTATTGGTAATTCCAACATTTATAACAATATGACCCATAAATGGACAATTCATTCCATTACAATGTTTATTTTAGATGTATCTAAAACCTATTCGCTTAAATATAGAAAATACCTATAAAGGAGCAATTAGTCATCTAATCTAGTAGGATTTGTTTGGACATATTTTTGTTATATATGTGTTAGTGATACCGCGCTCCGCGCAACCAACGAAATTTTATAAAAAGCAATAATCTGATTAATTTAGAATGTTATTGTGCGAAACCCTATATTGTCGAAATTTAGACCGCTTGGTGCATTGGTGCACTACTGCCTTGTACCAAAAGTTTTATCCCTATACTGGAAAAATATATTTGTATTTATATGTGAATCTTTCTGGGTTCTGGATGTCGCTATATAACAGCTCTCTTAAGAAGCTCTGCTTATCGTGGCCCAGCATGAGTTATGTTAAAAAACGTCTTGTATTAATATTGTTATAACTCTGCTTTGTGGAAAACTTCACACAAATTCGTTCAGTATTTTTTTTAACATAAACAGACAAATATAAGTATATGCATACACATATAAAATCATCACAAACTTTGGCATTTACTATATTAGTAAGTATTATTAATAAATAATGCGTTTTATACGAGTTCTCAACCGCTTAACCAAAGCGATACCATTCCGACTGGATGCGGAAGGCGGAGGACCGAGAGCTTTGGCGCAACTTAGGAGAGGCCTCCGTCCAGCAGTGGACAACTATAGGCTGATTTTGATTGATTGATTGATAACCAATGCGAGGCCACTTTTGACATTATACCGGCAAAATAAAGTTTACTCGAAGTAATAAGCAAGATGCATATATTCCCTAATATGTTTATTACAAGATAACCAGTTTAGCTCTAATCATATATGTATGTATGTATGTATGTATAGTACAAAGCAGGCGATTATTTCATGAATACATAATGAGCTTGCTTACATCTATTTACTATGCAACATCTTGCTAATTCTGTATTAGAAAATACATTGACTATAATCTTTAGGTGTCAGATTTTAGGTATTCTATGAATACGATATTTTTTCAAACCTGTTGTTAACTTTGTACAAGGTTTACAAAAAAAATTATATATGTATTTTTAACAATTAACATATTTTTTGAGTATTTCATATTAAATTTAACTGCTAAGTGTCAATTTAAGAGTATTTCCAAACAAACTTCAAAGCCATTTGAGGGGATAACCTTTACGGTATTTCCAGTATGTTTCCACCATTTTTATAAGCATATTATTTGCAGGCAACCGATGCAGATATAGGGGAGAATGCAGAATTGCTATATTGGACCTCGGAACAAAATATAGTGGTTTCTCCTACAGATGGTTCCGTACACGTTCGGAACTATGCCAGCTTAGTAGACAATAGCCGACTCACTGTTCGCGCTACCGACAGGAATGGAGATGGACTTACAGGATCTATTGACGTTTCGGTAAATAGATTTAAATATACACTTCATTAAGCTAATAAGCGATGTGTGATATCAGCTAAATATTACCTACCCATTTATACATACGGATAAGTTTATATATTAATATGTATTCGCCAAGACAAAATTCCCTGCTAACAAAACCTTTTTTTACATTACCAAAACCGACATCAAAGTTCCATCAATTTCCAGAACAATTTATCTTGTACATGTGAGGTGATTTATTTTGACTTCTATCCGCATGTGTTATCAGTAATTCGGATGTTTCTACGAGATTTAAGGTTAGAATCATCAAGGATACACAAAATAGCGGCTGCAAGTAAACCAGTCGTGCAGGTTTGGACTGGGAGTGTTCTTTGATGACACTTTATCATATCCTGTTTGCTTATTGTTAAAATATTCGTTTACTGTTAGGCTCGCCTAAAAACACCAAAAATTGCCGTCACGTACGAGTGATAACATCTGTAGATGTCATACTAGCCTGGGTGTTTTTCCAAATACATTTACGGCTTTGATGCTTTTTAAAAATCATAAAAATATATATTAAGTAAACTGAACAATAAGTGTTCTGATGGACTTCGTACTTTTTATATCCTTTTATGTAAACAAAAAAGCGTGACTAATATTAAAATTAAGCAGCTATTAAACTACCTAAGTAAGGTTGTAGTGGTCCAATATCTTAATAAAAGGTTTTTATTTGCAAAAATTTAAACAATTAAAATTATAATTGCTAGGTACTGATCGAGTTCGTTTAAGTAACGAGGCGAACGTTAATTTTATTTGTATAAGGCTTTATTTTAAACGATTTTGTACTTATTTGGAATAACGTAAACATTTGTGCCAAATTTATTTCAGCAACATTGATCCCTCGTAAATATAATTTATCCTTTAAAATCTTGTATATGCTTCTCTAAGAGAGACATTTACTCAAGGATTTTCACTCGAGATTTTTTCCAACAATTTCAATAAAACTATTCAACCTTTTTCATGTCCATTTCATCTTTACAAAAGTAAATTGAAAAACCTATGAGTATAATTTCGAGGTCCGCTTTACTTCATGTTCAATAGGATGAACTACACCTACGCGCTTAAATCACTAGATTTGGGATTATATTGCACGAGACAAATATTCCTTACATTGATTATCCAAAACATGAGACACCTGTCCTCAATGTATAAATGTAAATCTTTTTGTAAGTTTGCAAACACAGTAACGCTACTCGACCCAAAAATGTTAAGGAGTTGAAATCTTTATTTGAAGATACCTTAAATATATTGTTTACTCAGGTTCACACGTTGACCTTTACATAATATTTGTTCAATGCTGACGAATAACGCCTTTGCCACCAAATATTTGCTGCACAAACTTTCCTTTAGAGATGTTTTTTCATACAGCAAATTTGTAATGAACTTTGTTAATTTAATTAGTGCCCCGTGTGCTCCACATTACCATAAGCAGACTTGCTTGCTTAAATTAACGCAAAAGTAGGCCTAAACTATGCTTATTAAATATTTATAAGAAAACAGTAACTATCACGATTAGAAACACGAAAATGTACTCAAATGTATCCTTAGAAGGAAAGAGTAAGATAAAATTTAAGCTCGTTAAAATTATCTTACAATCTTGCATTGTTAAACTTAAACATTATTTGGCAAATTTCAGGTAAGATTACTAGATGCAAATCACATAGCGGTGATAACCGTAAGGAATGCGTTTATCGGCGATGAAACGCAAATATTGGAAAATTTCAGTAGACTTCTTGGCTATGATGTTAAAACTCTACGCTCAGCTGTAATTTCTGAAAGGCTAGAAGATGATTTAAGAATAATTTCAAGGGCCAAACGTCAAACAGATGCAGTTGCAGCATCGCTTCGGCTTTATGTTTATGGTCTTCAGTATCAGAATCCTGTGGATGTCACACAACTTATAACGTGAGTTACAATTAATATTTATTAAATATTCTTTCACTTATCCAGTAAAGAGTCCTGTAACAAGAGGAAATGTTAAAAATAAAATATATCACAAAAAACATTAATGAGTGCATTTTAATGTTGATTATCCTGAAAATACAAATAGGTACGAAATATACTTATTCAGTCCGTACATAACAGTTTGATTGATGATTTGGTTGCTAGGTAGAAAGTTTTAAAATCTATAATTTCCACAGAGATCTTAATAGCAACATTGTAACGGTCAGCCTAGCTCAAGTGCTATCACTCGAAGATCATCTAGAAGGTATGCAGAGATGCCCCGTGGCGGAACGTGAGATCGGCTTTTTAGTAGCCACCATCGTACTTGCCGCCTTACTTTTTATCCTTATCGTTGTAGTTGCCGTTTGGTTCGCCCTAAAATGGTAAGAATAAAGCCTTATACATACATTTGTATTAGTTTTGAAGTATTAACATTATTTTTCAATTCTTAAATTAGTATTTAGCAAATTTTAAGTTTCATTGAGTAAACTAAAATAAGCTATCAATTAAGTAAATAAAAAATTAAGTTTTAAAATTTAATGAAGTACAATACACCTATTCTTGTTGCAGGAAAAATAAATCACCTTATAAGCAGTTTAGTGATCAGAACAGTTTAGCTTCTCGTAATCAATCGATTGAATCGCCAAAACCAGAAAATGCTACGCTACCAAGAATAGATTTAGAGGAACTAAGAAAGAGTGAAAAACGGCTTCAAGATCTCTTAGATACACCCGTTGAGGACGTGGGAGAAACAATTGAGCCATTTAATGCGAAGCAACAAGTTCCAACTTATAATGTAGCTTTTGATATTCCTAATAAGATAACGCCAACTAGTAGTACTGAACGCTCAAATGATTCAAACGTGTCGATAGACGATAATAACCAATTTTCGGAAGAAACAATACCATCTAATAATGTCACTTTTGAGATTCCAGAAACTACGATTGCATCAAATACTGTTAATTTCGATCTTCCAAATGAAACCATTGTTAATATTTCGTCAAACAATCCAAATGGTCCTATTGTAATTCAGTCAATTGACAAATTAAAAGACAACATAGATGAATCTGAAGATGACGATGAATTTGGTGAAAGACAGCGCGCGAGGCGGAAATCAGTGGTTACATTCAATGAAAATGTCGAAAAAATTATACATTTGGAAGACAGACAAAGTGATGATGAATCTAATCCCGATATTGAAATATATAAGTTTTGAAACAAAATGTTATTTTAAAATTTTTACTAAAATGTATCTTCGTTCTTATCATTATAATGAAAGTCTGATGCAATAAATGTTATACCAATAAATTTACTCACTTTTATATTGATCCAGTATATCTTATTTTTGTTTAATTGTTCGAATCCCACGATTATAATTTATTAACTCTTATTTTTTTACCTCTATATTTTCAAGTCTCTATTTTTAACGGTATATCAAATGATAATTCCTTACAAACCATTAGTTAACCACAAGTAACGAAGCCCAAGTCGTTACTTGCTTGATGTCACCAAAAACTAAAAATTTGGTTGACTCTTAAGGGGTATTGACCTCTTTATAGTCGACCCTAAGATATAATCGGCATGCAAATAAAATTATGCGATACGGCTAACAGTCAAGTAGGTGGCAAAGGTGATGTAGGATATTCCATATAAAAATACAAAAAATACAAGGATGTCTGCTTTCTGGACAACTTTCAATATTAACGGTGCGGTGCGCTTATTGAAAAATCTAAGTCATGCAAATTTATGAATACCTGACAAAACTTTTTTCAAATAATATTTCGCTTTGAATTTTAATTTCCTTTAATCGCATCCATCGTGTCAAATATATTACTCTGATGTAGCGTTATATTTTTTTACAGTTTAATATATGCTCGCTGCATTCATATTCTGGTTTTGTATCACATTTGGGGAATACCACTGAACAACTTACCGGAAACTTTCTATCTAAAATTTTTCAATGTTTTTAGGCTCTTGAACATCGTCTTTATACAATAACTAGTCAACTATTGTACGCTAAATACATTTAAGTAATTATATAGATATTCAATAATTATTAATGAAATATAATTTGACCAAAATCTGGTACGATGTTGTCTTAAAAATACTGTAATGGCGATTATCACTTTAATTTTAAAGTATACAAATTTCATGTTTTGCTTTAGTATCCCGTAATAAAAGCGATATACGTAATAATCTTACTCTCTGTAAAAACATTCCCCTTTTCCTCATAAAAGTGCCGTAAAAAAGATCGGTATGATTCATAGCACTTTACGTCTAGTCATAATATCTTAAAATTGTCCGGTTTTATATTCATAGTTTCTTCCGTAAAAGAAGTAAACATATCACTAACAGTAAATATATTTTTATGTATTTTGTACGTTTTTTAACAGCGTAGGTAGCTGAAGTTTTGCCTGATGGTAAGGGATTAAGTACACACATGGACAGGCTAACAAAAGGTACAAAGACGACACACACAACACAAATTAGCTACAAATTCATTTAGTATTTTATGATGTAAATTAACAAATCAAACCATGCTAATCTTGAAAAAACTGTCATAAACGTTTCCAAATCTTTATAATACTTTTTCACTATACATTAATAGTTATCAATCATATAGTATAATCTAAATTTTGGTATATAATAATATCAATACGCCTACAGTAAAACTCAAAAATCACGTGCAAACGGTTTTAACCAATCATTTTTTAATATAAAAAACTTATAAAAACAAAACCACCATTATAGAAACAATCTCATCTGATAAAGCGACAGCCTTCTAACCGCTTAGTAACCTGCGATAAACAAGAAAATCCTAAATTAATTCATAATATATCGTCACCAGCTGAATGTTATTGTTACTGTTACGCACTCCAAGACTATAATGGGCGAACCTGTTTCACAGTTATTTGTAACTGCTTTGGTGTTTTATAAGGTGCTAAAGAAATAAACATAAAAGAACACGATAAAACCTAAACCTTAAGTAAAGTGCGTAAATAACATTATCTTGTCTTCATATTACTGTAATAAACCAGTGTAATGGCGATTTACCTTATAAATGCAAACGTACTCATAAAATGCATTTTAATTGTTAGAGAAGATTGTTCATTTTTATCAGGGTTTTTTTGGCCTATATAGTACGAATAAATACATAACCACATATAATTTTATTATACTAGTCGTATTTTAAATCTATCAATCTTTGTAATAAACATTTTTTATTCATATAATTGTTCTCAGTAGATATTTATAAAAGATCTAACACAATTAAATAAGTAATATAAATAAACTTTCTTAGTAATGAGCGAATGAACAGATAAAACATTTAAGCTTTTGATCAACCTGAACCTAGCAACACATAACGAGTCTTAAATTGTCACTCGGCTTGTAAGAACTATAATAAAGGTTCATTGAACTCTCATTCTAGAAAAACGTAGGAACTTAATTATTATATACGCTTAAACAAGATGAATCGGTAACACTGAACACAATATAGCAACACTACACCTCCATATTTTTTGTTAATCTGTTTGTATTTTGATCGATCATTAACGATTGTTACAATTAAGTTAAATTTTTGAATAATGAAGCCTTTTTTTAACTTTAAGGTTCGTTATTATGTTTATGACGGTTAATGAAACAGTGAAACGCTCGAGATAAATGCTTTATAATATCATTATAAGTAATAAAATCGATCATATTAAACAAATACCTAAATTTCGAATACTATTTGTTTAATAATATATATCAGACTTTTCTGATTAGTTCAAACAGAGAGCTATATTTTAACTGTAAAATTAAGTTAAATATGAAGTTCCTGCCTATTTTAAGTAATACATAATTTCTTATGATAGTTAAAAATAGCTAACTCCTAGATGACTCAGCGTTCTCCATAGTGTTATTAAGATGCGCGACACATAGAACCTATGAAAAGTTGGAACAAAAACCCGTCTATTTTATGACCAGTACAGTAACCTTTAAGCGTTGTCATGTAGCTTTAAATAATCAATTGTAGGTTTTTTTTAAAACCAAAAACGTACATTGGAATGAACGATTTCTCCTACACGTAATAAGAATTTTTCTTCCTCTTTATTATTTAAATCAACATTCATTTTCGTATCAAACATAATATCGATACAAAAGTTTTAAGCATGACGTTAAAGTGTTGTTAAATAACAATCTAAAACCTTTTTTTATTGTATTTAATTACGCCGATATTTTTAAAAACACTTAGTATTGCCGTCGAGTGCTTTTAAAATATTGGTTACATCTCACGATCATGTGAATCAGTGGCTATGATTTAATATGTAATTAGGCAATATTACAAATACATATTATGTTGCTAGGAAAACCCCGCTTTAAATCCGGTCAATAGCGTATTACCTACATACGTAAAGAATTATTCTAATGCTTTAAGCAAATATCTTTTAACATTTTCTTGAACAAAGCCGATGGATCACTTGCACTTTCAACTATAAGTGTTATCGTTTAAAATAATGTACCTACATAGATAGTAACAATTCTCATAAAAACAAATGCTTCTGGTAACTTGACTGGACCAAAATTACTTTGGTTGTAGAGTTAAGATTTTTAGTTTCTTATCAAAATATATTTCCTTGCTAATGACTATGGTTTGTAAATGAAGTAATTGAATAAGGTACGATAAAGTAAGCTTAAGGAAAAAACCAAAAACATCAAACTTCCAATTTATGTAAATTTTTTTATATTCAAAAGACAATTCCTACCGTTTGTTCTTTGTTTGTGATTAAAGTCTCCTAGATTATTATATTAACATACATATTGTATTATTTTATCATATACAGGTATTCTTAAATCATATTTTATTGCAACCACTTTAAAACATATATTGTGGGTACATTTAAAACTTAGGTAAAGGAAAAGGACATAAAAGATACCGTCGGAAAGAAACAAAGAAAAAAAAATCAGTGGATGGTTATACCTACGTGAGGTGTTTGCAGAGAGATAATAATGAATGCCCCAAATGCACTCCACGATATGCCACCGCCTTTCATTTCAGCCACTGAACAGTGGACATAAAACTTACCGATTGTGGACTTTATCCCACACAACCTCAGCATAACCGTAAACAACGAGCTTGAAACAAAGAGAGATATCTGCTTTCATATGAGTAATTAATCTACGGTGTTAATTAAATTTGTACAGGAGGGGCTTATATTTTTAAATGAAATAATAATTATATTCACTACCAATACAATATTAATTCTTACGTTTCTGATACTTTTTAAGTAGAAAGAATTTTATAGAGCTTTAGTTATTATACGTTTTTTGTCTATATATGCATATAATGACTAATACTCTTAGCCTTATCGTAGGCCAAATTTAGTAATTCACAAAATCCTAAATTGTATGGAGTTTGTTCGATAGTAGTATGCAAGAACCTAAAGCCTGGCGGCATGCAAAGCGACGTGCACATCCGTGCAGAAGCAATAAATCGCATTTCAGTTCCCGGCTGACTCGGAGCTCTACAGCTAAATATAATATGCATGAACTCCACCTCACGTGAGATTTTTTATTTTTATTTACTCATAAAGCAATAAACTGCCAGTCGTTCGTTGCTCGCTAAAGTCATCATATTAAATTTATATCCAACAGTGCGTCTTAACGAGTGCAAAACCAGCGGTCAGTGCAATTAAAATTTGCACGTTCAAGACGCTTCCGAGAACTAGCTCCACCTACAAACAAATATGAAGCGTAAAATGGAATGGAAACGACGAAAATGTGATAATTAAATTGCCACATCGACGTGACAAGGCCACAGAAAATTATAAATAAATATTACGTAAACAGTTGCGTTTGTGTTGGAAAATTGTTCTTATCAAAATCCGTTCTGTATTTAATTATTTGCATACTTCATAAACACCTATTAGGTGCTATTTTTTTAAATCATATTTTTTAAATTTATTTTAAACACTTATTATGAGATACAGTTTCTGTACGTCATTATGAATGCGACGAGACGTCACTCATATTTTTGGAGCTTATCTATGATTTCACGTTTTTGAACTTGTTGACCAGACAATTTATGCGAGTCGGTGTAAGACACTTGTTAGATAATTATAACATCAAATGCTTACCTGCGGACGACCACTTTAGATTTTATTCTTTCAAAATATTTTAAGTGTGGTCCAGTATGTTACTTAATAGGTTTTTTACTATAAACTTTGAAAAAATACATGTACATATAAATTTAATTAATATATAATAATAAAAACTCGCTGGTTCAAATCATTACCTTATCGTAGTTATTTTTTTATCAAAAAAGTTATGTTAATACAAGAAAATGTAGTAAGGATTAAGTAAAGTAAGTTTGTTTTATTAAAACATTCCTCTGACGTCGAATTCACCTAAAACAGCCCAAAAGTTACAATTACATATAAAACGAATTGTTATTCAAGGGGTCGTATGTCTGTCTTAAGGCATTATTAAAATTAACTTTGAAATGTGTAATTAGTACGTTAAATTAAACGTTTGAAGCAAGCTAAATTAGAGAAACAATGTTATATTGCTTTACATATGCTCAATAACGAGGGTCTGAATAATAAACTCCCAATTATACATATCAATTACTAATTATTTCTGAAACCAAATTTACTTGTATTTAATTGTACTTGCTCTAAACAATACGTTACACATTCGAAGTTTATGTGTGGTTATAGTATATTTAACAATACCTCCCCAGTGTTAGTAAGCTATGGGGCTTTTGGGGTGTGTTAGAAAACCTTTGTATTCAGAACACCTAACACCGACACTTCTCAAGGCTTGTAAGAGGCCTTTCTCTAACAGTGACAACAAGGAAGGAGCTATCGAGCGAAGGTAGGTAGGGTATAGGTAAAGAAATCTTATAACATAAAAATTAATCGCAAAATGTGTTGGTAAGCGCATAACTCGATAGGAGCTGAACCGATATTCCTGGATATACGAGGATTGCTCAAGCAAAAAAAGGGTAGGGTATTAGGTTTCGGATAGGACACGTACAGCTAGAACAAAGTCGCGTAGGGCCAGCTAGAACATAATATATCAAGCGTCAACATCGATTAAAATATTCTTAACATAACAAATATGTATCTCAATTTAACATTAACATGTTAAGATGTCGAAATCCAAACACTCCATATAAATTATTGGCTTACTTGGGTTCAGTTTATTGGTTGCAAAAAAAAGGTTTTAGGCTTAATTGACATACAGTAAAAAATTCGTTATGGTTTGGAAATCCGAATTTATCCCAACGTATTCCAGAACAAATTTGATTGAAAAAGTCATGAATGATTCAAGACAAAGTCCAAAAACATTTCCAAGGAAGTGAATATATAATAACTCCGTGAATTGTGATATTTTATCTTATCCTTTTTATAAACCTTCTTTAAAACATCGAAAATCATTTCACACAACCTGTTTAACATAAAAACGACGATTTTTATCGATTAACGGAATAAGGAGTACAGTTATATTTCCAACTTAAATTAATCACATAACGTGTCTCTTTGTAATGTTCAACAATTAAACATATTATCTCTATAGATATATTTTAGGAAACAACAAAAAATATTTCAATATAAATATGATTTCTATTGTAGGAGGCTTCAAACACTAACGATTATCACGAAACTCGTGAAATGGCGTATTCATGATGATTTTTTTTATCCAGTTGAAATGAATAATGCCTTAAGTTTATTGAGATTGACAAAACCGTTTTAAATAGTCAAGGATTATTATACTATGTTCACACATATTATGTTAGGAAAACTTACTTATACGACCCTTTAAACACTAAATAAAGCGTTATAGTTTAATCCTCTTTTGTTCTTACCTTAATTGAAATTTAAGCCGATTACAATTAAAAGCAGGTCGGCAAAGGAACTAACGGAAATCAGGATTATTGAACTAAAATTAGCCATGTTATGACGTCATATATGTTTGTTTTATAGAAAAGACGATATAGATCGTTGATGGACCGATTTGACGACCAATTGGTGGTATTACAACTGCCTTCTGATCAAAGGTTAGTAGGATCGAGCCTCACACGAGAAAATATATTTATAAATAGCCGTTGCCTGCGACTCCGTCCGCGTGGATTTTCGAATATACTTTGACCCCCCCTCCTTCCCCCCTTATAACCCTTTTTTCCAGTTAAACGGTAGCCTATGTTTTATCTCAGGCTCTAGACCATCTGTGTTCCAAATTTCGTTTTAATCGGTTCAGTAGTTTTAGCCTGATAGTAAGACAGACAGACAGACAGAGTTACTTTCGCATTTATAATATTAGTATGAATTTACATATTGCATTTACAAAAAGAAAAGTATGTTTATGTAACTTATCCCTTATCTAGTTGCCATAGCACAATGTCTATTTAACGTGGAACTAGATAATAGGTAAAACAAAAGTTAAAGTTTTCAAATCCGCATATTTCCTTGTCTTTTATTTTTATTTAGTTGAAGTCATAAACTGTCATTTTGTTCTCAATAATTTTTTCTTTATAACCTCAAGTTCGACTTTGAAAAGTGCCCAAGTTCTTAACAATCAAAGCAAAATAAAAGCACCTTGCTTTTGTCAGTTCATAATATGCTTGAAAGTTCTGTGTTGTGAGTCATAAAGTTGTCGATCTAGATAAGCTATAGAAATAATATCTTTAAGAAGGGCTATTATTATTTACAATGACGTAAGAAACCTGTGTTATTATTTTTTATTGTTATACTCAAAAACGAATTATCCAAAGCCCAGATTAAGATCCGTATAATAAGCATATAGAGTTAATGTACAAACCCTTCTATTTATTGATGATACATCGACGTGACCTTAAACTTATACAAAATGTCACTAAAGGCTTAAAGTTGCACTAACGATGTATGCAATGAGCAAATGGTACGGGTAAATTAATTTGACAGCATGATTACATGCGCTTACCAAAATACAACAAATAAACCCGCCTACCAACACTGCATTATTATAAAGGCCCACGTATGCAGTATATTCAAATACTGTCACTTTTACTCATATTCTCATACGTGCTGTCGCCTGTGGGTTTGTTTACTGGTACCGTTATAATTAATAATTCAAAAAGGTTGTTATGGTTCAGCATTCATCATATAACATGCTAGAAGACTGGACGTATACTGCCCATTCCGTTTCGATTAGCCCTTAATGCGCTCCATACAAGACTGACAGATCGCCATGGTAATAATATATTATAACCCAGTGTATGTGACGGTGGTGGTGGCTTCAACTGGATGCGGAAACGGAGAACTGTGAAGTTCGGTGTTCCGTGCACTTAAGGGTGATCAGCTCAAGCTATTAAGTCTCTGTGAAGCTCTCACATGTAACTGTAGAAATTCATGCTTTGATATTAAACGTTGCTCCTAGCCTCAATCTTTACAGAGAATGTGTAAAGGCAACTACGAAATACATCGTAATATACAGTGACAAATAAAATACATATTAATTCAAAAGCATGCAAGCATATGTAAGAAGAAGTTACCATAGCAGATTTTTCTGACAAAAATTATGAGAGTGTTAATTTATTTTAAATCATTGTTTAATGTTCAATAAACAATGTTTTAAAACAACAGTTTGATTCTCCATGAATATAGTTGATAATGGCCGTTTTGTTTATTAATTTACGCGAGAATTTGCAATTTCACTTTGTCACTTAAATCCCTTCAAATTAACTGGTCACAGCGGTGTTGTTATGACGGTTATATAAATTGAACATATTATGACCACACTGTGTAACAGGGATAATACAACTTTGAAATATGTAAGCTAAGTGACTTTTTAAAAACGAAATAACATTATAACACTGAATAAACAATTGTTTTCTGCTTGGGTAGCTTTTATTATATTTTTAATTGAGTTTTTCTTAAAATATTCTTAATTATATTTAAAAATATGTTTATTAAATATATACATTATTTTTAAAAGAGTTTTTATTAGACATGTCGCAAGACGTAATACTCGTAGATCTGTGTTTATTATTGAAGTCTAAGTTAACAAAGTCCAAGTTGTTTCATTTATGGTTTAGTTTTCTATGGTATATATTTATTTCTGACTTGACCAGACAGCTTAGGAAACAATTTTTTATTTTATTTTTTTATTTATTTTATTTTCACACTTTGTTACACATGAAAATCTAAACATCATAAAATAGATACATTGTGGTAATTGGCGGCCTCAAGAGTGATCGCTTCCAGGCGACCGAGTCAGAACAAGACATACATAATAAACAATTTACTTGAAAACTTTAGAAAAATTGTAAACAGCATTTTTGTAAATCTTGTTAAAAAAGTAATTGGCAGTTATAAAGATTTTTATTTATTTATTTATTTATTTTACCCTTTATTACAACAAAGGAATATTAACAATTAGACAGATAAAAGAAATTTACATGTAAGAGGCGGCCTTATCACTTGAAGTGAATCAAAAACCACCGAAAATTTACTTATTTTATCGAAAGTTGTGGGAAGACAGAAAAAGCAATATCGAAAAATGCCTATTTCTTTGCTTCTTAATAAAATCCACCAATGACCAAATAAAAATATAAATAATTAATTAATAATATTTATCTGATGGCTGATCACTGATATATGTAACATATCTATATCTATACTAATATATAAAGCTGAAGAGTTTGTTTGTTTGTTTGTTTGAACGCGCTAATCTCAGGATCTACTGGTTCGAATTGAAAAATTCTTTTTTTATTGAATTGACCATTTATCGAGGAATTCTTTAGGCTACATAACATCACGCTGCGACTAATAGGAGCGAAGATATAATGGAAAAT